>JAWWMW010000106.1:0-15436 GCA_035048345.1 Echeveria elegans | reverse complement strand
TAAGGATTAATGTAAATATTGTGTTTCCATATTTGCCCTTTTTTAATTTAAAAATCATTTAATATTATAATTTAATCCGAAACGTAGGATGAATCAAATGAATGGACATGATCTTTTTATACTTTTATGTTAAACACCATTTTTATTTCATCCACTCCCTATAAAATAATATCAAAACCTTATGTAATGTTGTAAGTGGGTTCCGAAGTTCGGTTGTTGACCAGAAATCAATTTCTTGAGTTTTCTTTTACAAATTACTCCGAAACAAAACAGATCAGAGAATCTCAGCGAAGCTAACTGGACAGGGTTACGTTACGTGGTGATCATCAGCTCATAGCAAACTCTCATCTAACTCTCGCTGGTTGAAATCGCCGATGTCGATGCTTAATCAGTTGTTCAACAGAGGCGTACTTGGCGCTAAATGGTCAGCAGATTCATCAGATTACACTGTTTTTTTTTTTTCAGTCATATGTCCGATTAGAGACTTGCTTCAGCTAATACGTTGTTCATCTGATGGTCTGAAAGGGTATTTTATTGGAAAGTTTGGGTTTTTAGGTTCCCGGTGTTTGATTGGGATTCAGGCAATTTAGGGTTTTTTCTGCTAAATTTTTATTTTGAATAGTCATTTTACTCCAAATTTGAATGAAGTGATTTTATCTAGCAGCAGTTGTGACAATGTTTGTTGGTTCCTGTAGTTACTTAGTACTAATTGTTGATGGGAATTGATTCTAATTTGCAGCAAAACTTGCTTGACACTAGTGATAGCGCGCATAAAACTAATACAGAATAAAAGGGATGTGAATCTCAAGCTGATGCGCAAGGAGATTGCGCAGTTTCTGCAAACTGGTCAAGAGGCAATTGCTCGCATCAGGGTATGTTATGTGAACGCGAAGTCTGTGACGAGTTTTAGTTGGGGTTTCTGGTTCATCTCAAGTGCTCCGAGTTCTTGAATTTTTTTTTCTTTCCTCTGGGTTATAGGTGGAACATGTCATAAGAGAGCAGAATACTCAGGCTGCTTATGACATCTTGGAGCTTTTTTGCGAATTTGTCCTTGCACGTGTTCCGGTCCTTGAAAGCCAAAAGTGAGCTCTGAGTGAATCCTTTCATCCTTAATATTTTTTTGGATTATACAGACAACTTTTGATTCCTCAAATTCTTTTGGAATAACTGCGCATTAAATTTTAATTGCTTAATTGTAAATTTGATGCAACTCAAATGAATACATTGTCTTTCACAGTGATCGTTCTTGTCACCAAAATGTTGATACTTGATATAGTATATAATGTCAAGTACTCATTTGGAAAACTGATTCCTTTTGGCAGATGTGTTGCATTTTCTGTCATCAAATGCTTGAGGGAAACTGAAACCTTTTGTACGCATATCAATCTTTGAGTAACTTATTTTTTTCGTTCACAGGGAATGCCCACCAGAGCTGAGGGAAGCCATTGCAAGCATAGTTTTTGCTGCTCCAAGGTGTACAGACCTACCAGATCTTATACAGATCAGAAGCTTGTTTGGTACGAAATATGGGAAGGAGTTTGTGCTGGCTGCCTCTGAGCTACGCCCAGATTCTGGTGTCAATCGATCGGTATAGCTCTCAAGTTCTTCTAGTCGTACTCAACGCATATACTAGTTAGTGCATGTGTAAACTGGCCATGTAAGTTGACCTAATAACACGCTTCTACCCTTTATGTTTGTAGCTGATTGAAAAGCTTTCAGTTAATGCCCCTTCGGCTGAAGCAAGGCTTGAGCTGCTGAAGCAAATCGCGATGGAGTATAATCTGAGCTGGGATTCATCAAAGACTGAAGCAGAATTTCGAAAAAACCATGAAGATCTTCTTGTAAGTCCTCCTTGGTAATCTTTCAATTCATGCATGTCTAATATTTTGAATCCTTTATAACTCACAAGTCGCATTCTACCCTGCTAATTTTTTTGCTTCGGGGAAAACAGTAAAATACTATTTGGTTACATCATATATCATTGCGGAGATCAGATATGCGCTGTCACCATTATAAATATCTTGTTCATTGGAGGTTGTTGTTTTTTCTCATCGAAATTCATGGTTGATCAGAAAACTTACAATTGAAATTTTTGGGTGAAATTTTAAATTTTCGTCATAGTGTACTCGCTTCTGTCATCCATGCTTGTGGTTTAACAGGGTGATCCAACATAAAATGCCTATTTCTTTTCCAATTTAATGCAATTGGTGATTTCCAATCTTATTGATATTCTTTTTCCATACACAGAGTGGACCAAAGCAAATTGCTATGCCAACAACAACCCATGCTGAGGCCCCAATGCAGCAGACCCCTAAGGATCAATCCAAACATTCCAATGGAGTACATAAAGGCTCGCCTTCAAATGGCAGCCAAGGAAGTCGATATATCCACAGTACTCCAGTCATCAGAAGTACATCATCACCTAAAGGTGATGAAATCCAGCCATCAGTAGTGAAGCACCCACCTGCAGAACCAATCTATGAAACCAGAAGCGAGCCAAAGTCCCGTCCTTCAGAGGTCTTGGAAATAGCTCAAGCAGCAATTGCCTCTGCTGAACGGGCATGCGCTGCTGCTCGTACTGCAGCGGCATTAGTAAACGTCAACTACAGGTCTCAAAATAATGACATACAAGCAGCCAAGTCCTCTTAATTCCCTGATGTGCGCATCACAATAGTAAGTATAAAGAACACTATCACTTTTATTTAAAAGTTTATGATAAATCTGACAGATTTGTATAATTTGAAATATCCTAGTCCCGTTTGAAATCTTATTGTCATTGGTGACAGTATACAATATTGAGCCTTCTAGACAACATAGTCGTGTTGCTGCAACTCATGTTACTTAGCTAAATCTTCTGGCAGTGCAAGATGGTTGGTTCAACATACGGGGAATTAAAGATAAATAAAATTAAATATTTTATTCTGCTCTTTAGGCAACAATGTCACAACTCTGAAAGCATAATGATCTTGCTACAAGAAATCCCAAACAAGTGAACCCTTGATGCCATATCAATCAGATTTTGTTGAAGGCGACAATGTCACAGCTCTGAACATACTCATTGATAGGCTCAGCTGTGAGGTAATCCTCAATCAAGTTATCAACGGACACAAGGTCGTCAACAATGGTCAACATGATAGTCATTTTCTTGATACCATAACCAACTGGTTGCAGCTTGGATGCTCCCCATGTAAGACCTTCAAGTTGAACACTTCTTACAGCTTCCTCGAGCTTCTTCATGTCGGTTTCATCATCCCAGGGCTTGACATCCATCAGCACGGATGACTTCCCAGCTAATTTATTCCCAAGTAGCAATAGTGAATTGTCAATAAAGGACAATAAACAAAGACATTATTTTAGACACACAACCAACAATATCCAAACTTCATGTCTACTCTGGGACAAAGTTTCAGACCAAAGGTTTCCATATGCAACGATCTAAATTCCATTCAGCCGCACAATTTAATTTCAAGTTTTCAAGAGTTAATTCAAGTTGTTAATTCACTGACCTTCTTTCTTCTTCCCGGATGCCTTAACAGCTGCAGCTCTCTCCTCAGCAGCCTTCTTCTCTTCCTCAGTTTCCTCACCAAACAGATCAACATCATCATCATCATCATCATCCTCAACAGCCGGAGCCTAATAGACATATAATCAAACAAATACAATATATAAAAAATAAAAAATAGCTGCTTATAGAAATTCAATATATAAAGTTAGACAATACATTGGCTTCTGTTGCTGGAGTTGCAATCTCTTCAGCAGAAGCTAAAGAGCACTTAATGACAACTCCAGAGCCTTCCCCAGAAACACCTGACACCCTAAGAATAGCTTCGATATGGTTATACCATCTGGATGCATTAACATACTCAGCTGAAGGAGCGTTGGATAGAGCAGCATGCACTACAAGATCATCTTTTGAAGCCTGGTATCCGCTGATGTAACTCCTGGTAAGGAGATACTCATCAAGCTTATTGATTCCTGCATCAGATACAAGTCCCTGAAACACAACTGACGCCATTGCTGAATAAGGATTGAAGATCGTACGAGACGGTGACAGGCTAGGGTTTCTGAGTCAACTCGCTCGTCTGCAAACCACTGATATATACACGTACACAGCCCATTACGAGGCCCATTTATTTTCCTGTGTCTTTGTTACGCTAACCAATCACAACACGATGTAGTTTTGAAGCGGTGAGCTTCTTTAACTCTGCATCCGAGGCTGCTTTCGTTGACTACTCTGACCGTCGTGAAGCCTTTCGCTTATTCTCCATTCCGTTCAAGGTATCTTTTTGACTATAAAGTTTCGTTCTTTATGTACTTCATATCTCAATTTAGGGAATTTTCGATCCTAATATCTGGTGGGTTTAGTTAGGGCAATGTAGTCAAATTTAGGTATGAGAGTGCACGTCGGGTGTTTGAGTAAATGTCACATAGTTCAGTGTGTTATTGTACTTCATTTCATGTGTTGTTCACTTGTTTGCAGTTTCTGATCTGTGCTAACTCAATCAAAGTTGCATTAGACCTTTAAATATGTGCGCATTGGCAACATGAAATTTGAAGTATGATTCATAAGCATGAGTTGCATTCACTCCTTTAATAGATATGAGCCTCAGTTCTGTCTTTAGCAATTCGTAGGGGTTACGCCTTACGTGTGGTTTGAAAGCAAATAGTTACTACTAATAGTATCAATATGTAGCTACTAGCTAATTACTTATTTTCTTAAATGATTGTCAAGCTTTGAATTCTGTATAAGCAGCTTGTTATTTGAAACTCTTGCTCCATGCTAAAAAATGTACGCGCAGGTAGATTTATGACTTTTTTTTATTGTTCTGATTTCCAATTTTGGAATATAAGCAGATAAGGTGGTGCCGTGGTGGTGGGTAGATCTCGTTGATTTCATTGTTAGCACTTAGCAGTTAGCACTGATGTTCGGTTCTGAAGACTGATTTATTGACTCCTTGTAATATAAGGTTTTAATTCAAGCCGTAAATAGCTGCTTGTGAGTGTTTTTTCTTTTTCTTTTTTAATTTGGTACTTATGATTTAGAATGGTAGAATTACATCTGATATGTGGTATTGCCGTTGCGAAGTGAAGCTGCAACTCAGCTGATTTAGAATTTCATTCTTGTGTCCATGCTGCAACTCAGCTGACATTATTGCAAATTTGCAATATATCTACCATTTAAGTAAAGACATTTTTATTTTATTTTGCAGACTGTTATGTGTAATGAATCAGACACTGAAGTATATAACTGTTAAGTATTCAAATATTACCGAGTTTTTGTGACGTTATGCCACAAATATTTACTGAGTATTTCTATTTTCACCTGCTTATAGATCCTTGTTAGTGGATAAGCTCTAATTCAAAGTGCCCTGTCCACTGATGCCAAGGGGAGATGCCTTGTCCACTGGCGGTGCAGCAGGCGTAGCCTTGGCGGTGGTTGGACTGATTAGCATATCAGCAGCGTCGTCAGGGGCAATCAAATTGCTAAACACGGTGTCTGAAGCGAAACAAAGAAATGCTGGTAGAAAATGCTTGGTGTGCAGAGGAGTTGGATATTACATATGCAAGCTGTGCAGAGGCAACTCCACCATCCACAGCTGGTCACCCCTCTATGATCCTATCGCCTTCAACCGTTGTCTTTGCCCTACATGTGATGCTCATAGGGTTCAAAGGTGTCTCAACTGCATTGGCAAGGGCTACACATAACATGATTGCTACGAAATATATAAATGCTCCTGATTTGCTCGCTCATCAATTCTCATATTGGTCGGAGTCGGACAAGTTTTTTCGCTCATCAATTCTCATATTGGTCGGAGTCGGACAAGTTTTTTCGCTCATCAATTCTCATATTGGTCAGAGTCGGACACGAAATCTTTTTTTTGCTACACATAACATGATTGCTACGAAATCTATAAAAATGTTTCTGAATAATCTTCTCATATTGTAGCACCTTTTTTTCTTTTGCCCATAACTCTTCCTAAGAGTTGCTAACGCAGGGTGCTACTTGTGTACTCTGACCTGGTATGTGAACTGATATTTGGCTTTGCATGAAAATCAAGTCTTTTTTGTTTTGGCACATATCAGCTTTCGACGTGGAAGCGTGGGTCTCTTTTTCTCCGTTTTTGTACCAGTATAAGTAATGATAGTCATTTGTATTATAAAATCTCATGCTGTATTCTTACTGAACTATCTGGCAGAAAAATATGGGGGGAAGCCATGAGATATGGAAAACATCCCCAGTGCTGAAGAATACTTGGTGAAGAAAACAGCTGTCTCGATTCTGCTGAGTCAAAATCCACCTGAGCTAATGTGAGCAACATGTAAGGCTAACTTTGCTATCCAGTTTATTTTTCGTTTGCACTTTGCAATTCCAAATTAGTTAGTTTCATATCTTTTTTGAACAGATATAAGCATTATCCTTAGGAATGGAAACTCTGATGTTTTCTTTTGAACAATATATATGACTTGATTCTTCTTCCCACCATCTTCAATTGTAACTGGGCACTTTGCCATAAATCTTATGGTCCTACTTGTTGGCTGTTAGAATGGTATGCGTCAACTAGTTGATATCAGGATAATTCCAAACTTTACATAGGTCAGACTGAGATGCGAGAATCAAATCATTCCATCAGATATTGGAAGAGATTGAATTATTAGTTGTCAACTTTCATATATTCCAATTCCCATAAACAACACCTTTGCTTATTTTTTCACTCTATTATTGCTTCATCGAATTTAAACCACGTGCCTGTTTACTTTTCACAATTCCAAGTTGTCTTGTGTTTAACCCCTGCTATGCTTTTTATTGTCGACTTTGCTAATGATATGATCCTCGGACAACGATTGGTTTGAGGAGAACCCAAATGGGTCCTCCCCATTAGCACCTCACAATCCCACCCAAACATGTACCGTTTATTACATACGTAATGACATATCAATCTATACCTATTAACATTGCTGATCATTCTTTCTTTATCGTAGTACTGGTTTTTTCTTGGCACATGGTGGAGCAGTGAAGTGCTAGCTGTGATGCTCTCATTTAATGGTAAGTTGGATTTAGCTTAATACTAATTATCTATTTGTCGAGATTCATTTTCAGACCTACCATGATGAAGCTTTTTGTCTTTGTCTGTATTTGCTTATGTGCATATGCCTAACTTTGACATTCTCAGCTAACCTCATTCATTGTCTGATTAGGAACCTTTTCCTAACATTACCATGTCTAGCTAGGTCCATAAAAGAAATGGATTCGGATTTGATGCTCCGCTGTCACACGCATCATCGTAACTTCGCATCCATTTTCGGCATCCGTCGGGTCCGAATTTGATTTTGACGTAAACTAGAGAATTGTAGCTCTTTGAATCAGCTTTCCAATGATATATCGAACGTTTTCAACGGTCAAGTAATGTGTTCACAACAAGCCCCTAAGCAGTTTGCACCCGTTTTCGGAACCCTTCGACTTGGAATCTGATTTTGATTTAAACTAGAGAATTGTAGTTCTTCGAATCAGCTACAATTCTCTAGTTTACGTCAAAATCAGATTCTGAGTCGAAGAATAACGAAAAGATGAAAGAAGTAACGGTGCAGCCACACACCAAATCTTGTTCCAAAAGAAATAACCTAACCACAAAAACATAAAACACGACGAGGTACTACCCTTTCGCCTGTTATATACCGGTTTTCTTCCTAGGTAACTATTAACGCCTTTTTGTTTTCCTCTTGTATTATCTCCTTGTATATCAGTTTTTGTGGTGTATAATAACGGTATTAAGACATTACTGTATTAAAATAGGTTCTGATTTCCCAATGCTTTTGGCAGGCCATAAGCCAGCGCTTGGCTTGGCCGTAGCAGCCGGAGTGATTGAGAGTGACAAGAGTGGTGGTTGTTTCTAGTTATTAGAGTGGGGCTGTGTTCTTCAAGGCTAGTTATAACCATAACTCAATAAAACGCGCTCTTGGACAGCTAGATCACAGTTCACAGCCATGTAATTTTCAACCGTAAACCAATGTGTTCTCTGTTCTCCGCTTCAAAGACTAGTTTGAAGTTTTTCAACCTCGGTAAACATCCACTGTTTTAGCAACCCATAAATCTGATCATGAAATCTGTATATCAAATAAGAATATCAGTCACAATCCTAGTAAATAATGTCACATTCAGAACATAAAAGCATGCCTGTATGCACGACCATTTTCCAACACACCTAGATGATACGAGACACTCAACCCATCCCAACTTGTCCTTAAGATAGTATTATTTCTGTATCATTTGTTTTCTCCTTCCCGGACGAGATGACCTTTCAACCTCTCACTCTCTCAACACTACAAACCAGACCGACTTCCACTTCATTACAGGACAACACATGCTTACCCTGCCCTTAAGACCCCCCTCACGTTGGGTCCATGTCCTTAAAATCCCCATTCCCTTTTTCCATCCACTGTTTCACAAATCTCGTATCCCACAATCAAATGTAAAAATATATATTCAATCATGCAAGTGTATGTAGTTAAAATAATTCAATGACTTTAATGTTAGAAAAAGCTGTGAACGTGTCGCATGTGGTCACACTAGGTAACACAAACAACACTGTTCTGTGTTCTGAGTCTCTAAGACGACCCATTGCATTGATAGCGGAAAACATGGTCTGTTTTTTTTATAAAATATTATTCATCGGTCCTTTAACTACTCTATTTAATTCAACATTATGTACCGACAGCCATCTGCCACGTGATTAAAGGTACAGTGTTAAAATCAACTGGTACGTAGCACGCTTTATATATTAATTGAATATATCTCCTTAATTAGATGTCTGTAATAATTGCAGACCAACTTACCGAAATTAAATAACAAAATCGTATGGTCTAAAATATCTCCCACTCTCATGAATACCAAACGCCACACGTCACCACATTTCATCTCCACCGTTGAATTATATCACATACTTAATTACGTTCCCCATCTTACATTCATCAAAATTCGTTTCCTTTCCGTTTCTATTTATCCAAAAATAGAAATATCAACAAACAAATTCTTCAACGGAATTTAACTTAAAATCTTTTTAAATTTGGTAAGTTGACCGTAAAAAGACCATGTTTGAATCGAAATGGAGTCAAAAATAAATTGACAAAAATCTTTTAATTTCAGATCATCAATTATAATCCGTTTTGAAATTGAACAAATTTGTTACAAAAAATTACTAGAAAAAAGCAATTAAAGTTAGTTGGGATGGTGTCGTGGACTTTGACAATACCGATGCGATGTCTCGCGGAGCGCACCGCCTGCATGACTCGTTAATAAATATAAACAATAACACCGTGTTTGGCACAGTCTTATTAAACAATAAACCACTAGCCTTATAAAACAGAATAATTCCGCCCGTATCCAAACACGTCCCTAGTTGTGCAACAAAGGACGACGCTTTACGATGAAATTTGAAAATAAATAAATAAAAATCTAGAGAGGAAAAATAAATAAATGATGAAATTGTGGGTATAAATTAAACGCAGCCTCTGTCTTTACACACCTTCTCTCTTCCTTTAACTCCACCCGTTTTTCTAAAGCGACGATTCTTCGTTTCGGTACGGATTTTGGTTTGATTTGATTTTGAAAATTTCGTCGCTTCGATTTTTTGGTTGCTGCAGATCCGCATTAAACGGAGACTTGAGGAGCTGCTTTTTCTTAGGTATGTGGCAGTGTTGATTTTTTCGAATTAATTTTTTTATATCAAGGATTTGGTAGTGTTTGATTGTGTTGAGTTGCTGCTTGAATTAGGTTTGTTTCCTTCACGGATTTTGTATCTGATTTTCTAGTCTTTTTGTCTTTGGAATCTGTTTTTTTTTTTTTTTGCTATTTTATGGTGATTTTTTTTTTGTGTGAATTAGATCTGTACATCAACTGTGCGTTTCTTATGGCTTAGGTTTTGATTCTGTTTAAGAGCTTTTGGAAAGAAATCTTAAATTTAATTAGTTGAATATTTGTGAATTTTGTTGTAATTTAGTTTCCAAATTTGGTTATATTTGTTGTTGAATATTCGATGAATTGGCTACAGTGTATGTAGTTGAGATCTGTTTGTGTTGTATGTGATATTTAATTGTACCGTGGGTTGACATTGTGGTGTGCTATTTTTTGCCAGGCGGACGAGTTTGAGTTTTGTGGTGAAATTTTGTTAGTGAAGATGATGAACCACTGTGCTATCCAGCAGAAGAACGCATATGCTCCCCGTGAGGATATGGCTAGGGACTATGTTGTATGTCCAAAGCCGAGACGTGCAGGGCCGTTTAATTCTTCTGTTAGACCAGCTGGCTGGCAAATGAGGTTTGTGATTTTATTCCTAATTATGTATTGAAAATTTCCTTGTTGGTAATTGGTATGTTTGTTTATAGACATGTTTTGACTGAGTTGTGTGCTTTAATTTACAGTCATCAACAGGATGTTTATGATTCGAAAGCTGGTACTGAGCTCTTGGACATCATCCTATCCAAGGTAAACCTTTAATGTCAAATTTTAGCATTGCAGTAATTGTGTTTGCAGTTTTTTTAGATCTGTGACTATGAGATTATATTGATGTAAGTTTATTCGTGTAACAGGGTGGTGGGCAAGATATTGAACAAACTTACAATCCCCTGGCCTCGTCGCCTCCTTTTTTCAGTGGGTCGCCGCCAGTCAGAGTTTCTAACCCTCTAATCCATGATGCTCGATTTGTGGAAGTGAAGCAGCAATCTTCTTTAACATCCTCCACTTATATGCAGAATCCAAAACTCAACCTGGGTATGACTTCTTCATCATCCTCATCCTCCAGGAAGAGTGGATTTGCGAGAAACAATTTTGTTAACAACCCAGCTGTGAGGGTTGAGGGGTTTGAAGCGCTGGACAGGGATCGCCGCAATTGCAGCATCCCTACTCTCGCTTAGATATCCATCCATCTCTCACGGCCTCATTTCCCCTACTTCAGAGTACATAAATCAGAAACATAGGCCGACAGTACCGGAGTCCTCGAGATAAGTCTTCCGCATGGTTTTCCGAGAAAAAAAGTGAAAGATTGATCCATCCTTTTGCTAGTGTATATACAAGTTTGATAAGTAACTTGCTAGGTCAAATTCTATCAATGTTCCTGTAATTGTAAATGAGCTGCAGTCTCCTTCGCTGATGTTTGAAGATTAGAGATCCCGAATTGGTGACCTGCCTCCCGTCGATGTCCTCCTGTAAGTAAAAAAGAAGAGTCATTGCGAGGATTTAAAGCTTTAGTTTTTTTCCCTTCTGTATTCATTTTGCCATCTAATTTGTTTTTGGGTTGTCATTGTAATGTAAGTTCCAATGGTGGGCGGCTATAAATCTTTTGTATAAATGGAATGAACCGAAGTTGGGATACGGTTTTTATCTTATCTTCTTTGCCTTATTCAAATGTCTCTTTCATCACACCATACGTTAGACATAGTCCGCAGATCTGATGATGATTTCCATCACGCTCTCCTCGACCATATCGCTTTCTTTATACACCATCCCAAGCCAAATCACTTATTACTAATTAGCTCGCCAGTAGCTAGCCTAGTGGATGTGGAGTTTGTATTACAAATCATACATCTCCTGATGAGTGTTAAAACAGTAGAGTTTTAACTAAGAAACCATTCTAGATCCGAATATACCTTGATAAGGACAACTTATAAATCTATTATATTCGGGACAATTATATCAGCACTGATGTACCGGATCCTATAAGAACTTCGTAATTAAGCGTGCTTGAACGAGAACAATACCAGATGATGACCGTCTGAAAAGTCATCGTGTAAGTCATAATAAATAAATAAAAAATAAAAATCTATTAAACTCGCATTAGTAATAGTAGATTAGATGCTTACGTTCTAGTTGATGATTATTCGGGCCGGCCCAAAAAAAACCCAAGGAGGTGAGGTCATAGAGAATCACATGCGAGATCCAACGGTTAAAACATGTCAGAGTCTAGCTTTAGACAGAAAATTTAATGATGCTATCATCAACTCTGAAACTGAATATCTCATTTCACGCACGATTCTCAACGTTTTCCGTATTTTTTTCTTTCAAAAATTTTTCGGAAAAAAAAAAGCTGCAAGAAGAAACCAACCAGACAACGGAGACTCAAAAGAGACATACATCGTCAACGCCGAATTAAATCAGGAACCCGTGGTTGTTCCCACTTCCCACGGGACAAACAGATGTCTGCTACGATTACCACCTTTGTAATTTGCATTACAACTAATGCAACCCTTTAACGTTTGACACGTGGTGTACTTGACCTGTTGAAAGCACACACGTGTCCTTTCCTTTTCTTTGTTTCGGGACGTGGAGACTCCTTGTCGGTCGAATCAAGTAGCACATCGTAACGTAATCACTGAATTTCGCAGGGTTAGAAATGAAGCTAACTACATACTCCCTCCGTCTCCATTTATAGTGCTCATTTGAGTTTGTGCACAAATTTTAAGAAAAGTAAAATATATGTGATAAAAATAGGTAAGAGTAAGAATAAAAAGTAAATAGATTGGAGAAAGAATGTGTTTGTGAGTATAAAAATATTCTATTTTAGAAAATAAGAATTATATTTTAGAACGTGAAATACGGAAATGAAAATGATATGAGACTGAGGGAGTACTAAGTACAGCTACCCCACACTTCTGGTTTTGGGCCATTGTAATATCTGGGCCGATCGATAAAACTGGTCTGAATTTAATGAGCCCCGAGTTGCTAAATTCTATGTAAGCCAAAGCCCACTTTATGTGCCGTCTGACTAGGCAATGTAATTTTATGCTGTGTAAATATATGCTTACTGAGTGAAATGGAGCGAGTAACATAATGCGAGGGACACATTTTTAAATATGGAAATTAATGTTGTGTTCACTTCCTCCAAATGGAATGAATTAGAAGAGAATGGAATAGTGATTTCCGTGAAATGAAAAGGTTAATCGTTTGGTTGACCCGATGGAATGAGTCATTCCTTCTTCATTTCATTCAGCTCAAATTCATTAAAAGACATTTCTTCCAAAACATCTGGTATACGACCATTCCGCCGCTCCTCATCCGAGCTCAACACTTCCTCCCCACATACTACATCATATGTCCTCGGCTTTCTCGTCAGCCAATCCTAATACAAACAACAACAATTTTACATTTCATATTCGTTAAGTAAACCACCGAAGCTGATCAATCTAGTGTTGATGATTTGTCGCTTTTGCTGAAGCACGTCAGGTCGATGGTGGTCTTTAGCTTCTTCTCCTGGCGGAGTGTTCTCCTATGCTTGATATATTTAAAAACGACAAACAAAATTAAAAAATTCCTTAAAATTTAGAGGCATACAAAAATATAATGGTAAACTATTCAACATTTTTGTTATATTTTATTATAAAATTTTATGTTACATTTTTGTAAAATTTGAAATATCAAATTAAATTTATACAAAACTAATCTTGAGGCATAATTTTATTTATCAAAAGTGATACTAAATGAGTGAATTTTACTTATTTATTTAATGAAGTTTTGAATTTCTTAAGTTTTTTGATATATTTTTTAAAGTTATTTAAAGGCGATTACCCGTTTTTCGTTAACAGAATGCTTTTAATACTTTTTCTGCAATTTTCAATTGTAATACCCCTATCTGCAAAACGATCTATTATAATATTCTTTTTCTGCAATAAACTCTATAGGTTATTAATGTTCCGTATTATTTATTCAAATATTATCAGCGTGCCCCTGAATCAATGATACGCGTCAGGCGTGTTTATAATTTTTGACCCGATCCTTTACCTTTAGATATCAACGTTGCGTTCACTTAGACGGAATGGAATGACCATAAGAATAATTATTTCGTTCTTTTGTTCACTTTTCTAATTTTTAGGACGGAATGGAATGAAACTTTTTAAAACTAAATAAAAAAATTCATCACTATTATAAAAAGTTCAAAAAATCCTGCTGCTTCTAAGATTCACAGAATAGCAGCAACATATTTCAAACTTTAAGAGCCTAATACAAACAGCCCCACAAGGTTTAACATCAGCGATAACCTGTCATATCCTTGCAAAAAGAGCAACTACTTCTTCCAAGAACGCTACAAATGTCAATCTACTTGAACTTATACATCATCATCCTGGTTCTCCTAAGATTCACAAACTTCAGAAGCCTATTACAAACAGCTGCAAAGGTTTTAAGGCCAGCAACAACCTGCTGTAAAGAAACAAGATCGAATCAGAAATGAATTAAATATGCGACAAGATCTGAATTTGCCAAATGAATTCAAACGATTCCAAAAAAAATTGTGAACAAACATACTTTTAACTTGGTTACAAACAGCCTATTAGGTTGAGTCTTACCTGTAACTAGGTTAGAAGCTTGCCATTACTGATTGTGTATATGTATATATATAACGTTTAAGACCTAAATAGGACTGCACTGTAAATAATACGGGCACAAAAACACTACTTATGTAACATGCATCTGTCGTGTATGAAATGATGACCATGGCTTGATAAATCCTAGTGCCATTGAATGTGATGACTTCGCTCTTGAATTTTAAAAAAATTCTTTCTTTGTTATTGGCTTTATCTTTTGTTAAGTTTAAGATACAGTCAGTCATACACTTATTGCATTTGGATGTTTTAAGTTTTAACTCTCAGTCACAGTAACTTATTTACTTTAAAATATTTTGGCCTACATAATTTCTTAGGTGTAATTTTTAAATTTTAAATTTTAAATATTATATTATAAAAATGTCAAATCATTAAAAAACGGCATGGCGACGCTATGTCCTCAAGGCGGCTTGGCTGTACTCCACTGTCGAAAGTCGTCGAGCCATCGTCAAAACACTAGTATGAATCATATATGTAATGTTTAACATAGGTCATTACTCGTCGTAACAACTTGAAGTGAACACAGCGTGCAATGCATCATACTTCAAGTTGTAACTATGTCAACATTCACTTCAACATTATATATACATCATACTATGTTCCTTTCTCATAGCGCATTATAATGCAATGCTGGAAAAAACAAGAACACATCAGGTCTTCCATCCCTGCTATCAAGATACTTTTTCAAGTAATTGTAAGATTAAGCAAAAAGTAGTATAACGGTGTGGTAAAGGTAGACTTGGAATGTCACTGTCCCTTTCCATGAGTTTTGCATACAAGAATTAATGGCTCGGTGTTAATGTTTATGCAATGTTTTGTGTACCTGAGAGCTGGTGACTTCCGGATTGGGCATTGATTTCCAGAAACAGCTTGCAGTTTGCGCAATGTATCATTCATTCATCAACTCTGTGATTACACTTGCCACATATGAATTTGCACACACTTCTTCAGAGCTATGCATGCCTTGGGTCCGTTCTTTTGACCTGAACTGAAACTGAACTGAACATAAATTTTAAAAATAATTAATAAATTGCATTTGATTATTATTTTTTATTTTAAAAATAGTTTT
>JAWWMW010000104.1:17847-30698 GCA_035048345.1 Echeveria elegans | reverse complement strand
AACAAAGCATCCGATTTTACCTAAAACCGTGCGGGATAAATCGAAACGGGGTTGAGAATCGGAGGGGATGCACCGACGGCGAGGAAACGACTTGTTTATACGAACAACGCAAATCAAATTTCGTTTAATCTGCTGCAGTAGTGCGACGGCGCCGAAAGAAAGCGTTGCTGGAACTGACGAACGCGAAGAGAACCCTAATTTTATAAAGGTTATACGCTCCGGTCCTTTAAAGGACCGGAGCCTATATGACACAATACGCTCCGGTCCCTAAAGATCGGAGCATATATCTGATAATACGCTCCGGTCCTTGAAGAACCGGAGCGTATTCTTTACACAATACGCTCCGGTTTTTCAAGGACCGGAGCGTATTCCTTTACACAATACACTCCGGTTCTTAATGACCGGAGCGTATCCAAGACTTTACGCTCCGGTTTTTAAATGACCGGAGCGTATTCACGATATTACGCTCCGGTCCAAAAAGGACCGGAGCCTATTCGTCCCTGGGGGTGGTTTTGTAATTTCCGCATCATTTTTTTGTCGTGGGGGGTGCGATTAACACCTCCCTTGTTTTAAGAAGGAAAATGACAGAGTTAAAAAATGCTACTGCAACAAAAGCACAAGCACGTGCACGTGCACGAGTGCCAGCGCTAGCACTCGAAGGAGCTCAAGCACGAGCACCAGTGATTAAAGAGCATCTAAAAGACTCCATGGATTCTTAATCTTTATTTGTAATTCTATATTTAACTAGAGGTGGTCCGTCGTTCCGACGGAACCGCGACATGAACATACGATTTTATTTGTATCTCCGTCCGATTCTCCATATTGTTCGATTTTAAGGTATCTTCCTATTAATTAAACGCAAACCCCTGAATTGTCGGTTACAAAGGGACCACATTTACTTTCCTAATTTACCCCTAAACCGTTTTGAACAGCATCCTCACGAACTCCTCCTTCCTTCGTTCTTCCCTCCAACTATCGCCTCTTCCTCCTCCATCGCTTTTCCGATCTGTTACAATCAACTTTTATTAAATTCCAGTAATCACTAAAATCAGATCCAACAAAACACACACTCCGCTCATCTCATGTTGCTGCTGATTGTTATGGTACTGGTGCTGTCAGGGCAGTTGAAGCTCCAACAAATCTCACAAAGAAGAACATGGAACTTAAAGAAGCTGCACAAGGTTACCTCTCCGTCTCTCCTCTATCTATTTTCCTTTACCTTTTCTTTACACGAACTGCTTTATATTATTGTGTGTGCGCTTTGAAATCAATTGTTTGTCAAGTTAGTAAATGTCGGCGAATTCTAATATGATAATACTAATATGTCCCTTGGGAAACATATGTGCATGTGCAAGATGAGAGCATGGCCTCTTGGGAGCTGACGTGTCTGGTGACTTGGCTCTTGATCTGAAACGGTTAGCTGCCTCTAAGAATGTAAGTGTCATAACCCATCTCCGGTCTCCACTTTTCATAAGTGAGTCTTTTTTATGAGAGTGACGAATGAAGTAAATGGGTATAACTTATATGTGTGAACCATTATTAAGTGTTTGTTTAGTTGACACTGTATGTCTTAATTATTTAATTTTGTGTGTGACATGAGAACAGAAAAAAGAAAGAGGAAAAAGATGAAACGAAGAAGAAGTGTAATGTGAAAGATGATGATGAGTTGAGTATTGCAATGCACTGCTTACACAAGCAAATGGCCATTGCAACATAATGAGTTCTAACTGATTAATGTGCAGGTGACTGTTGAAGACATGGAAGCATACAAAATGAAGAAAATCCACCATAGTTATTTTACTGAAGGACTTCCTTGACTGTTACTAATGACCAAGAATATGAATGTATCAAGATTATATATGGTGACAGTTGTGTCTGTTGTTTTTGTATTTTGTTTGATAAACCATGAATGAAATCAGCTGCGAGCATCCGAAGTCTTTCTTTTTTGCTAATTTGAAACGGGAAGTAACATTAAATGTTAGGAATAATTACCGAAAACCATCCGTAAAATAGAAGTTTTTTCAATAGTCATCCATAAAAAGTGATATTACCAACTACCACCCATAAAATCTAATTATTTCGATCGCCAACCGTTAAATAATATTTTTAACAATAGCCACCCGTCACCGTTAATTCGAAGGTAACACCGTTAGAAGTGACATCACCTGAAAGGTTCAGGTGAAATGACATCAAGTGAAATGACATCATTATTTAACGACGACGGGTGTCTTTTGGTAACGATATTATTTAACGGGTGGCGATCGAAATAATTAGGTTTTATGGGTGGTAATTGGTAATATCACTTTTTAAGGGTGGCTATTGGAAAAACCCGTATTTTACGGGTGGTTTTCGGTAATTAACCCAAAATATTGAGTGAAAATAAAATGTGTGTTTGGTTGTAAGGTGAAAAATGAAAAAAAAAAAAAGGCAAAATGTGATTAAATTTTTCTTACAACTTTCTCTTGGAAAAATCATTTTTCTTTAAATTTTCTTTTCCTCACTTTTTTCCCGCAACCAAACGTAGCCTAAGTTTCTACTCTTATTTACTCGAAACCGGTTTCGGCCTTACTTCGATACCTTGAATTATAAGCCCCGCCTTCCAATGTCCGCCCTTAACCTCACAAAGACTCATCTCAAGCTCACCAACTAGGCTACCATTTATAAAATACTCGCCTAACTCAATCTCTAGCCATCCATCTCGCCTTTGCTTTGGTGCTGGACTCGGTCTTTCTCTAACCGGAGCTGCCGCTTGTTGACCATGTATGTGTGCACGAGTGCGACTGAAGAGGGCAACTCGCCTTGGAACTATATGCAGTCGTCTTGGTTGGCCTACTTCCGCGTAATCAAGGTAGACACTCTTGGTGCAAGTTCTACCTCCACTTATGCCAACAGATACTTCGGCTGGTTGATCTTCGAAGCCATAGCCATCTTCATTGAACTTGAAGACCAAATAAGCTGCGTAGTTTGTATCAGTTGATAGTAGTGATGACTCTATCTTTCCATGTATCTCAAGCCAGCATACAGAACGAAGCTCCGCAACCTCCGGAAACCTACCAACACAACACGCATTTAGAACATCAGTGTCAATACTTGAAATTCATGAGTGCCCTTAAGTTGGAGAAGGGCATAGACTCACACCTTGATTCGGGGAGTGGCATCCACTTCCAGTAGCTCGGAGTATCACCCCAAACAATGTCCAAATCCCTCGCGGATATCATATAGCATTTCTTGCCAGTCCATTTATCCAAAAAGAAGCTCTGCAAAATATCTCAACACATCAAAGTCTTTAAAACAAACATGTTTCATAACACTAGCAGTCAGCAACTTAACTATCAAATCTAAACCAACCATCGGCGACGTCAAAATCATCACACACAAAACATCATTTTGAGATCACTAAACTTCATATAAAAGGAAACATACTATTTTAAAATAAATAAATTGATAATACCTTGAGGCCGGAATCGATGAGGAGTGGAAACTCAGAGAGTCTGAAGAAAAATTGCTTCAGACACTGACACTCATCTGCATAGGCAGAGCCGGAACGCTCCAGTACTTCTTGTAAATCACTCGGCAAGAACTTCTCCCACACTGCATCACTATCCGACACTGACTTAAACATATTTGACACCAAAGCGAGTCGGCAAGCGTCCGGAGGGCTCGTTAAAGAGATGATTTTCGAAACCCAATCTGTTGGCAGAGCACAGAAATATGAAGACATGGTGACGGCTCGGGATTGTGAATCTGTAGGGTGGTTTTGGATGGAAATGAGATGAAATTTTGAAGTGAGAGGGTGATGGGGTTTTTTTATATAGGCGAGGAGAATGAGGGGTGGCAGGAGCAGAGCGATGAAAATGATGAAGGCGGTGATGATTCTTCGCTGTTAAGTTACTGACAGCTTGTCGGACCAGATACTCTGTTTTTATGCTGAATAAAAACGGTGCCGTTTTATATGTCAACGTGCGTAAGCATACTATAAACGGTAACATGCTACGTTCTAGATTGTCTAGGGTTTATGAATTTCAGAAAAATGACTGCATGTGTTTGTGTGTTACTATTTGATATTTGAGCTGGTGAAACCTACTCAACGTTTTGCGTTATCTACTCTCTTTTTTTTTTATTATGTGACATTTTACTATTTTGAATTGAAACTGATGTCGTTGGATTTCAACTAACGATAAGCAAAGGTGTTAGGAGAAGAAGGAAAGAAATAGAAGCTTTAGAGAAAGCAATGGTGTGATAGCGAAAGTGGCTTTTGAACTTTGAAGTGATAAAGATGTGAATTACAATGTGGCAAAAGCACCATGCTGTTTAACTCTTTTTCTTCCTTTTCTCTTCTCACATGGCTTGTTTCGAAGTTGAAGAAAAGCCTAACCAACCCTAGCTCAAGCCATGTTTCCATTCACTTTCAACTCCTTTCCCTCACTTGTTAATTAATACTCCTCCGTCCTATTATATAAATCTCATTTGAAGTTTGATACGGTTTTTAAGAAAATTGCGTTATGTGAGGTAAAAGTAGGAAATAGAATGAATGAAAAGTGAATAGATTGGAGAGAGAGTGTAAATGTGAGTGAAAAAAAATTCCATTTAAGAAAAGGGAACTTATATTTTGGAACGCCTAAAAAGAAAAGGAAAATTAAGAATTATATAATGGGACGGAGGGAGTAGTGTCTTCTCTACACGCTGCTACTTTTGTTGTTATTGATCCATTCGCTTAACAAAAGCCAAATGTGTTTATTAAGAAAAGTGGATTTGGAAGACATGACTAAGTAAACCAAAGATCACAACATATATTATAACATACGATCAAGGTTCGAGTCAGGATGCTGGAGAATTTTTGGTGTAGGAATTTTTGTAAAGATCGAGAAGGTTTGGTTCGATTGTTTAACGTTACTAACGAATGAACGGATTCGAACTGATCCTCGTCTCAAATGCGTGGGAGAATCAAACTAGAACGTAGTGCCAAAGAGAAGAACCTTATTTTTGACTTTGTGTTTTCTGATTCTGTTCAAGCGTCAAACAAGAGTATGTTTGTGGTGGCACGACGAATTGCCGTTCATGGATCGGCCATTTGGTGTTCCATCGATGAGTTCAGTAATTAATCAAGTCTTCATAAGTGCATCTATGATGTGGTCGAGTCACGAGTGTACAAAGGAACCATTAAGAAAAACGGTCAGGCAATTCAATTTTATCATTTAGAACAGTTGGAACTTAAGATACATTGAAGAACGGAAGTTGGGGAGAGGAAATTCTTAGTGAACAAGTCGTGGCAGTGAAGCAAACTAGACAGAAATGGGTTGCATGGAAATAAGGAGTTTCTTGCAGAGATTGCGAATTTGAGTCTCTTGAATCATCCAAATATTGTTAACCTTGTCGGATGTTGTGCAGATGGAGATCAGAAGTTGTTGGTCTATGAATTCATTGCTGGAGGCACCCTCGAGCACCATCTTTTTGGTACTTTCTTGCTTCACTCTATTTTTAAGATTCACAAAAACTATATGTAAAATTAGCTGCTTTGTTGAAGAATTTATTGCAGGATTTATTGTTTCCCTTTTTTTCTCTTCACTCTCTTTATCTTTTTTTCTCTTTATCTCTTTATCGGTGACTAGAAACCGCTTGATTGGCAAACACGAATGAAGATAGCTTCGGGTGCAGCAAGTGATGTAGTAGAGTACTTGCATGATAAGGCCAACCCTTCCGTCATCAGTTGAAATTTTAAGCTGTCAAATGTCCTTTTGGATGATGAATTTAACCCATTAAGAGATCCCAAGTTTGCTGTACCATTAAGAGTCATGGGAACTTATATATGGGTACAGTGCTCCGGAGTATGTTAGGTTAGGTGAACATTTATAAATCTTTGGCGTAGTGTTATTGGAGCGAAGAAGAGCTACTGACACCAGGAAGCCTAATTCCGAGCAAAATCTATTTATCTGGGGGCTTCGGCTTCTGTTAGCAAGAGGAGGACGGAATCAACTGCAAGAAGTCATGGATTATCTAGCCACAAAAGTGGCAGAAAATCAAGAAAAGCAAGTAAAAAACATTCTGGAATAAGATGCCACCGAGAAGGATATCGGATAGTGAGAATGACTTCTGAAGGAGTCAAAACTGAACAACGGAATCAGTGCTTATTCAAGCCGTAGGAGTATAGCAAGAGATTAATTACAAGCTGGGGACCTTTCTTCAAGAAAAAGTAGCTGGAGCCGAGGATCAGAGGATGAAAGTGGTCGTCATAAACACTCGTAACGTAAGAATGCCTCTTCATGTCGTAAAAGTAGCCATGAGACGAAACATCAGGACATACTCTCAGGCACCCCCCGCCCAACTGGTATCTCCGAAGGCTGAATATGAGCAACATAATCTAACACAAAAGCAGCAGAGGGGCACAATGACATTATTATGCTTCTGCAAAGCCACAGAAGCAACATTGGATTTGGATCACATCAAGAGAGTGAATGTGCCAGTAGACGGGAAGAGGGACTCAGAGCTTACCGCGGAATGAGAGAGGTTGCACCATTTTGTGAAAAAGTCAGTGTCCATAATATGTCATGCTTGTAACTATGAGCCCGTCTTAGTGAGAGTTTGGATTGTCTCTTTTTTTGTTCCTTAAAGATTTCGTTCACACTGCATGACCGACAAACATTTAAACCGAACAGATGAATCGATTCCAGAATTAGTAAGCATTCAGATGGACTGCATGTATATTACAAAATGCACGGTTATGAAAATTTGTGTACAGTGTACACACTTAACCAACTAATATCAAACATGAGATGCAGAAAATCTAAATCCATGCAACATGAGTATGTGTCTTCCTTTGAATCAATCGTTGGAGATATATTCACTGATCAATTCAATGAAGACTACAGCAGTGAGCCAATGGGAGACATAATACAGCAGGTTCACAGATCTAGCTCTCTGCATCTGCGTACAATTGAGTCAGACTGACATAGGAGATTAGACAATTAACACGTAAGAGAAGCTTAAACATATGATACAAGGGATCACTGTACAGAGTTATGCTATGAAGATTTTACCCGGAATGAATTTCAGCATCACTGCCCATTTTATTCTGGCCTGGAGTTTGAGGAGCGTCGACGCCTATGAGGTCTGGGAGAAGGGTCTTCACTCCGACGTCTTGATCTATTCCAACTGTCTTCTTCTACTCTGAGGCGTGAGGAGCTTTGACCCCATTGATGCCTTCGACTCGTAAAGTCTCTCGATACACGTCTTTGTCTTGTCCAGGGTCTAGATCTTTGTCGATGTTGAGGTAACCCTCTTCTAGAGGTGTTTCTGTTCACCGTCTGGAATAGTACAAAAGTACTCCACCATGAGCTTTGAGGATCCATGGTATCCTCATTTTCAATTACATAATCTCCAAATACAACAGCATTGGGCATGGATGAGCGGATTACGCTCATGATGTCACCATAGTCCCTCTGATGCTCCAAATTTTGCCAGGCACGCCGTCTAGAAGGATCAACATCAGCTGGGCATTTAGTTGGGTGTGCTCTTCTAGCATGCCTGCGTAGCTCCTGATAGTTTCCAACGAATGAACAAGACTCATGTGAGCAACTTCGCTGTTTCAAATCGAGATATTGCCTAGCTTCTTTGTCAATCTTCCACCCAGCAACAGCCCCTCTACACAGTGGGCATATAAGATTCAAATTGGCATCCTGTGATGACTGCGCAGCTGTAGTCTCTGTTGAAGAATTTACATGGCCTGGCACTGTACCACTTGCTTGCACTATGCTTTCATTTCGATATTCTGACTGAATCTGTAAATCTTGATTTTCTGTTGTTCCTTGAACATCAATGAAGTCATTTGTTACATTGGAACTGGAATCTGGAAAGTGACCAATCCCAAAGCTTTCTGTTCGATCAGATGCAGAAGTGTTTAGATGAGATGGGCCATTCAAACGGCTGGCTCGTAATTTTTTAAATCGATCAAGGCAGTTGGAGTGCCTGTAACTGGTATCACAAATAAAAGACCTGCATCCTTTTTCATGAGCACTACAAAGAAGTAGAACAGCATTATGTGGATGGTCCATGCAAATGGGACAAGAAGCTTCATCCAGTTCTTTGTGCAGTGCACTTAAATCTGTGAGTGAGGCTGTACTTCCTTTTATATCTGACATCTTGAAAACACTGTGTTCCGTTTATTAACAACATTAAGATGTATCAGATGCCAGACTTTTCATATAAAGGATCAATTTATGTATGTTTTACACAACAAATTCACTATTTAATACAATGTCACTTTAGGAAAACATATAAGCACCAGTTTAACAGGCACATCTCTAATACAATTGGTAAAGTGCACACTAACAAGAGGCCAGATGCAAAAAAGATGATATCTGAACAATCAGCACACTGAGAGATTTACTGTCGAGCGGAACAAAATTCTTCATATATTAACCAATGTTACATAGAATAAGGCAAAATTTTTAGTGTCTTGCATCTTGCTACTGATACTCAAACTACCATAATAAATCTCCTAGTATTACATGTCATCTATTTCCACAATACCTTCATGAAATGACCTTCTGTGCAAACCTACAAATGCGCTTCAGAATACATCTCATTAAACAACCGATTATCAGTTCAACACAGACTATCATCTTTTTTTGTTTTGTTAACACAGACCATCATCACCGATCTTTTTTCATGATAGCACATTACTCCATAAAATTACTTAAAAAGGCAAATGAGCCCTCAAAGACTAACCTTGCAGACAACTTTGCACCCTTAATCCTACTAGTAGCTTCAGAATCTTTATGAAACAAACTGAAGTTGCTATCCCAAGTTACGCAATTCTTTTAATTGATGGGTTGAATGAATCAATTGGTGGTGTATGATGAATAAACTACTGAGTCAGTCCGGCCTTGAAGAAGAGTTCAATGTCAAGCTCCAAACAACAGAAAAGACAGCAGGATATCACGAACAAGTACAATCTTGGAAGGAATGAAGAATTAACTACTAGTAATTCAGTTGCAGCAAAATCAGCAATAATCTTTAGTCCTGCACTCATGCGAATTCGAAACAAAGATGACATCAATTGTCAATAATAAAAAACGACTGGATGATTTACTTATTAAAATCATACACAAACACAACAACAAAACGTGATCAACAAATAAAACTCATCAAATCCAGAATCTACAAATTTCCAGGTTTTACCAACATCTCAAGTTAGGTTAAAGGCACATGATCATCATCAAAGAAGAATCAATCACAAACGGAAAGCACGTGTCTAAGAACTGAACCTAAGAAATTCAAAGTTGTAATCAACCACCGGTAATCCAACAACGTTCAACCCCTAAAAAAACGAGAAGGGAGATCAAGACGAAATCCAGATGATGCGAATAGATTAGAACAAGAGATTTACAAACATGTAGTGAAATGGCAGTGATCCATCCATCCATCCCCGAATCTCATCTTTTATCGAATTTCTAGGGTTGATCGGATTGGGTCAATTGGCGACGAATTGAGAGCCGGGAGATGAGATGAAAGAAACGTGTGCTGTGCCTCCGGTAAATATGATTTCTTTTTAGGGGAATAACTTTCCGTATTATATAGCATTCAAAGTAAAGCCTGTTGTGCCTGTTGTAAATATGATTGTTATGCAATCCCGCCGGGAATTATGAAGGCTTTCGCTTGGAACTGCCGAGGATTGGGCAATTCTCGAACAGTTCGTGTACTCACCAATCTGGTGAGAATTTACAAGCCCAAAATAGTCGGTTTGCTTGAGATAAAAATTGACAGAGTTAGAGTGGAAAGAATAAGGAACCGACTAGAATTTAAATATGGTTTTGTTGTTGAAGGAGGAATGGCTTTGTGGTGGAAGGAGGAAATATATAAATATCTTCATATTCGTAATTTTTCTTCTTCACTTATTGATGCGTGGATTGAGCAACCGATTAAAATCGAGGTTTACCCTCTTTTATGGAAGCCCTCATTCTCATTTGCGTCATACTTCGTGGAATTTACTTCGTCAGTTGGCAACTATGTTTGTTAAACCATGGATTGTAATGGGTGACTTCAATGAAGTCTGTTTTTCTTGAGAAAGAAGCAGTATGAGGATTAAGGGAGAATGGCAAATGAGACGGTTCAGAGAAGCTTTGGATGAGAGTCAGTTACATGATATTTGCTTTAAAGGTAATCCTTATACTTATACTAATCGCAGAATGGGTTTAAATGAAACTAAAGCTCGTTTGGATAGAGCTTTAGTATCTGCAGATTGGATGCATCTATTTCCTCGTGCTCAGATTGATCATATAGCCACTGTTAACTCTGACCACTATTTGTTAGTGTTGGAATTTTCACAATTTCATTTATATAAGTATAAGAAACCTTTTCGTTTTGAGCCTCTATGGCTAAGGTGTAAGGATTTTCAGGACAAAGTAAGATGGTTTTGGTCTGAATCGATTTCTGAAGATATTCAACTTCAAGAAGTGCAGAAGCTTTGTTCAAACAAAATATCTGATTGGAATAATATGGAAGTGGGTTCAATCACGAAAAAAGTTAAAAAACTGAGATCAAATTCAGACACAGTTTGTCAGAGGCCAATAACTCAAGAAAATGTTGTTGATGAACAAAGAATCCAGTTGGAAGAGTGGTATTTCAGAGAAGAACTGTTGTGGAAACAACGCTCGAGCTGTGATTGGTTAAAAGAGGGTGACAAAATTACAAGGTTTTTCCATGCCAAAGCTTCAAGCAGACGCAAACTTAATCAGATCAGCGAACTGAAGGATAGAGATGGGGATTGGATATCTGAGCAAAATGATTTAAAGAATTTGATGATATGTCATTTTCAGAATATTTTTCATCAATCAAGGGAAAGTAGTGGAATTCAGTGGAATGATCATCTGTATCATATTCATAATGACTTATCTCAAGAAGCAAATCAACTTTTAACTGAACCTTACACAGCTGTAGAAGTTAAAGATGCACTATTTCAGATGGAACCAACTAAGGCCCCTGGTCCTGATAGATTTTCTGCCCTCTTATATCAGAAATTTTGGAATACGGTTGGTTATACAATTACTCAGAAAATCCTGAAGATGTTAAATGAGAAAAAGCTGGAGGAATGTATTTCTGATACAGTTATCACATTAATCCCAATGATTCCTGGAGCAAATTCTTTGGATGATTTCAGACCCATATCATTGTTTAATGTCATTAGTAAAATTATCTCAAAAGTTCTTGCTAACCGGTTGAAGCTTGTTTTACCAGAATGTATATCAGAGTACCGAAGTGCTTTCATGGAATGAAGGCTTATTACTGACAATTTCCTATTGGCGCATGAGTTAGCTCATTTCATCAAATCCAGGAAAGGTCAGGGTTCAAGTTATTTTTCTCTTAAGATTGACACGTAAAGCATATGATAGGGTTGAATGAGATTTTATAAAGGAAATGCAGTTGAGTTTGGGTTTCCCGGAACCTTGGGTGACTATGGGTATGCAACGTATTACAACAGTTTCATATCAGGTTAAATTTAATGATCTCATTACTGGTACTTTCAAGCCAAATCGAGGTCTGAGGCAAGGATACCCTCTTTCACCCTATCTGTTTCTTATTTGCTCTGAATGGCTATCAAGAACTATTTCAAAAATGATGAATTCAAATCAGTTACAAGGGATTACTATCAGTAGAGGTGCTCCTTCTATCTCACATCTTTTCTTTGCTGATGATAGTATTTTGTTTGGAAAGGTTACTACTCAGAATGTAAGGTTCTTCAGACAGATACTTGATCATTATCAACAAGTTTCAGGCCAGAGAATTAATTTTGGTAAATCTGAAATTGTCTTCAGCAATAATGTTTCAAACTGGTTGAAGGGTTTTTGTTTGCATGAATTTGGGGTCAAACAAGTTTCAGCTCACTCTAAATATTTGGGAATGCCATTGTGTATTGGAAATAACAAATATGAGATTTTCAAATTCTTGATTTAAAGATCCTCGCAGAAGATATCTAGCTGGAACCAGAAACTCCTATGAACTGCAGGAAGGGAGGTACTTATTAAATCAGTTCTACAATCATTACCTCAATTTGTGATGATGTGCTGGAAGTTGCATAACTCCTTATGTAAGAGACTTAGAAGTATCATAAATAAATTTTGGTGGTCAAGTGATGGTTCTAAGAGAATTCATTGGCTGAGTTTTAACCAAAACAAAAGAAGAATGAGGTATGAATTTTAAGGATTTATGCTTAATGAATGATGCTTTCTTGTCCAAGCAGTTTTGGAGAACTTTACAAAGATCATACTCTTTGGTTAGCAGAATTTTAAAGGCTAAGTACTTTCCGAATACAGAGCTGATGTTATCTACAGTGCATCAACAGGCCTCACCGATTTGGAAGGGCATTTGGTCTGCAGGAATGAAAAATTAAAGAATGGATTATTTGTGATCATCAAGGAGTTCTTAAATGGTTAGGGGATGTTATGGGGAATTTTTCTGTGAAATCAGTATACCTTGTTTAAAGCAACGACAAGATGCAAATCTGGCTGATAGTAGAGGTGAATGCTCAGATAAATCTCAGATGAATTTTTTTTGAAAAACAAAATGGAAGTTGAAAATTCAGGACAAGGTAAAAATCTTTATCTAGAGATTATATCATGACTATCTTCCGGTGGGAACAATTCTTCGTAAGTTGTTGTTTTTGCCATTATCCGGATGAATCCCCTTCTCATTTTTTTAAAATTGTTGGTGGCCAAAGGTATTCTAGAAATATTTGAACTTGGATCAGGTTATTACTGTGTACTGTTCTGAGGATATGGTTGATTTCCTTTGGCAATGTGTTTCAAACCTTCCTATGCATATCCTTCAACTTGTAGCTTATGGGTTACATGCTATTT
>JAWWMW010000104.1:0-11098 GCA_035048345.1 Echeveria elegans | reverse complement strand
TAGTCGATACGTAAGTTAATTTCAAAATTATATTATCTTCTAATTTACTCATATTAAATATCACTAACATTGTAAATTTTTGTTTTAGGGGTTTGCGTGGATACTACAGAACACTTGTACCGAGGGTTACACGTAAAGTACATTGGAAGATAGTTAAGGTATAAATCGACATTTTATATATGCACCGTTAATTATGCTTTTAAATTGTAGGCAATTACAAATTTTCATCTGGCAGTGTCCAAGACAACCTCCGAGCCTATTCTGTGGATATTATGTGCTCCAATATATTCAGGAAACTATTGCATATGTACGAGCCAATGATGGTGCGCAGGTTGACGATATTTATAAGGTAAGTATCTCATAATTTTATGCGCATTTATTCCTCATATAATTATACGTTTCAGTCTTAAATCGTTGATATCATTTTATATTTTGTAACAGCATTGTTTTCCTGAAGGAAACAGATCATACCGTCACGAAAAGATTTTTGACCTTCGAGAAGCTATTTGCAGAATCATTCGTGATTATCTGTCCGAAAATTTCAGGATAGTATATGATTTGAAGGTCATTGTAATGAAAACTGGATTTTGTATTGCACTAAAAACTGTATATGCAGATTCATTCGACTGTATTTTATTCGTTGCAATTCATTGTAATGCTGGGATTTTGAATGTCATTGTAATGCTGGGATTTTGATTTTGAAATTCAGTACAGGAGGGATATGTGAAATCCAACCGAAGCTTGCCATTTTTTTAAGACGATACGCAACGGTTTTAAGACAAGCCGTTGCGTATTAGTATACGCAACGGCTTGTCTTAAAACCGTTGCGTAAATAGAAAATACGCAATGGTTTGTCTTAAAATCGTTACGTAAATAGAAAAATACGCAACGGTTTTCACTGAAACCGTTGCGTCCCGAAAACTGTTGCGTATTTTTGAGTATACACAACGCAAGATGGGGTGTGATTGAGAAAGGGCATGGGATCCGCGGAGAGTGTGGAAGAGGTGGGACGTTGTGTATTATTGAGTATATACAAGATGGGGTGTGATTGATAGTAAAATTGAAAAAGAGTATGGATCCGCGAGGGTGTGAAAGAGGTGGGTGCGATTAGTAGTGGCCTTCTAAAATTGAAAATCGCTGCTGTCAGAAACAGTTCGTTCCCCCACCACAATTTTCACACGTACATTAACACTTTCCGCCCGCTCTCGCTCTCGCTCTCACTCTCTCTCGCTCGCTCTGGTCCACACCACAGCAGCAGCAGCAGCTGCAGCAGCACTACCCACCCACCCAACCTCCTCCGATCCATCAATCGCTTGCATATTTACCGAACTAAAAGTTTCCCCTTTTTCCATCTCCAGATCTGAATCAATCAGATCCGGCCGAGCCGAATTCATGGAGGAGGCGCTGGAGCTTGCGCGGGCCAAGGACACCAAGGAGCGTATGGCCGGAGTCGAGCGTCTTCACCACTTACTCGAAGCTTCTAGAAAGACTCTTTCTCCATCCGACACCACTTCTCTCGTCGATGTCTGCATGGATCTCTTCAAGGATAACAACTTTAGGGTTTCCCAAGGGGCTCTTCAGGCTCTAGCCTCCGCTGCCGTCCTCTCCGCCGACAACTTGAAGTTGCATTTTAATGCTCTTGTTCCTGCCGTTGTTGAGAGATTAGGGGACGCTAAGCAGCCTGTTAGGGATGCTGCTAGGAGGCTTCTCCTTACTTTAATGGAGGTTGGTTCTTCTTCTCATCTCCTTGTTTGCGTACACTGCTGCTGTCTCTCTCACTGTTGTTGAAGATAATATTCCTGTTGCAGATATCATCTCCTACACTCATTGTTGAAAGGGCAGGCTCTTACGCCTGGACTCACAGAAGTTGGAGAGTTCGTGAGGAGTTCGCTCGTACTGTTACCAATGCAATTGGTTTATTCGCCTCAACTGAGCTTCCGCTTCAGCGTGCTATTCTTCCTCCTGTATGATCCTAAACCTTCTTTTACTCACACGCCACACCACAGTACATAAACTCTACTCTTACTCTTGGTATTCTGTCCATAGATTTTGCAGATGTTGAATGATCCAAATCAGAGTGTTAGAGAGGCAAGTATTGCCTGCATTGAGGTCGGTAGTTTTCTTTCCATACCACACCATTTCAGCATTGACATTTTGATGGTTAGGTATTGATAAACTTGTCTTTCATGGCTGCTAATCTTAAACTGGATTATCTCAACAACTTATTCATTTCAATTTACTTGTCTCTGTCATAAGTAAGAATCACAGAAAAAGTCGATATTAAATATTAATGTGATGTCTTCTTGCCATTTTTTATAGATTTGACATAAGCTATGTATCCTCTTTCAATATTACTTGAACATGCTGATTTATGGAGCCGTTTCACTAAGTATTACGTGCATATTTGTGTTACAAGTTAGTGAAGGTATGCATGCTTAAGCCATTTGCTCGAAACCTTATTGAAGGGTTTGGTATTTTATGTTATGATTCGATCCTGTTGAATACCTACCTACATTGCAGCATCCAAGAGTTAATACCAACCATAATAAATGTATGCAACGGTGGATGCATGAATTCAAAGTTACAAGATTCCATGTCATTAAAATTGCGATGATAACCCTCTAAATCACTAAAACTTGATGAAGAAGCTAGACCTATGTTATTTGTGCAACTGATATTTTTTATTTGTCCAAAGTTAAATGAAAACTAATCATGTATTTGTATTTGTGCTCACATCTGTATCCCTTTGTAGGAAATGTACACGCAAGGTGGGACTCAGTTTCGAGATGAACTTCAGCGCCATAATCTACCTTCATTCATGGTATGGTAACTATAATCATATTTTGTTTAAAATTGTTCAGGCGTAATTAGTTAATTTTGCACCTGAACTGTATCATGCATTGCTAAGACATGATAAAAAAAAACCAAGTTCACTGATTCAGTCTTGTAATTTATCGTTACTTTATTCCAATAATTGGCGTAGGTTTAGGATATCAGTGCTAGATTAGAAAGACTACTAGGTTCAATTTGTACCTAACCGTTTTGTATCATGCATTATTAACCGATGATACAAAATAACCATATATATATATATCTATTCAGTTAATAATTTAGTAATTTGTCACAGGTTAAGGATATCAATGCTAGATTGGAAAGAATAGAGCCCAAAAACCGGTCTTCCGATGGACTTCCAATCAATTATGAAATGAAGCTTACGGCTAACCACAAACGAAGCAGTCCAAAAGCTAAAAGTGTGTCTCGAGATGTTTCTGTATTTTCAGGTTGGTCTGCTACACATTTCACTACAGGTGCAGAGACTTGAAGGCCAAACTTAACTTTGCTACAGTAAAACAATATGATTTGTAAAGCTTCAGGCCTTAGTCTTGTCTTAGTGCTTAACCATGCTTGTTTATTTCAAGAAAAAAGAGTGAGACATGTGACTAAATTGAATGTCAACTTAATATATGAATGATGTGCTGAATTGTAGTTTTGAGTGCAAAAGAGAGGACTCTCAGTCTAGTCTATGTTTATTAGTTATTACAAAACATTTGTCCTTTTAATAGACAACATTGGAGCTCAATTCTGATAGTTGGGATGTAACTCTGACATTTTTCTTCTCTACATAGGTGACAGTGATGCTACAGAGAAACCAGTTGAGCCTGTACATATTTACTCAGAGAAGGAGTTGATAAGGGAATTTGAAAAGATAGCATCCACCCTTGTGCCTGAAAAGGACTGGTCTGTCCGCATATCTGCAATGCAGAGGATTGAAGGTCTTGTTTACGGAGGTTGTTTTCTTACTCTTGTTGCTTTACACCATTTTTACAATTTTGGTTTATTGTGTAAATGCAAAAAGGCATTCTCCACATGAGCTTTAAAATTATCTTTTTTCTTAGGATACATTTGTTACAAGATGTCTGCTATGATCTAGAGTTTTTATGGCATTATGTTAGTTCAGACAACTGAATGCGTTTTTTACGATGGATAGAAATCAAGAAGTGCTCCAGTCATTAATTATCTTACTGTCTGATGATACACCCATAAAGAAGAAAAATCTACTTTATATATTAAGGTTAAGTCATGCATGACATTAGGGGCAATCATACCAACACTGGTGTCCTCGTGTAAGTCCCCATAAATCAAAAAAAGAAGAAGTCATGCATGACATTAATTTGATTTGGCTCAATTGCTTGAATGAGTACTGACTACTGATTAGAAGTTAGAAGTGCTCCAGTTCATCTAAAGTATCTCTTTTTGGTTTGGATAATTCATGAAGTTACTCCTATCATTGCTGTTAGGCTTCCTCCTTTACTTCCATAATCGTTTGCCAAGGGTTTGAATATGTGGTTTACTTTGACGTTTGGTGCTCTTAAGCCTTAACCTCAACCTCCCTCTCCGCCCTCTGCCCTCTTTTTGTTTTGTTTTCTCTTTATTATCACCGACCATTGAATATTATCTTTTCTCTTGCATATACTTCATGTTTTAGGTGCTGTTGATTATCCATGTTTTCGTTCACTTCTCAAGCAGTTGGTTGGGCCTTTAAGTACTCAATTATCAGACAGGAGGTCTAGCATTGTGAAGCAGGTATGATTGCTGTCATTTCCATTTTTATTCTGTTTTGAATATTGATGTCTTAAATAATATGTCTGTTCTTTTACAATCCAAACTTCCTCTCATCGTAGAACTAAAAACGCAATTATGTATGCCAAATGCTATTATCAATATTATCTGTGTTTTAACTCTTCTGCGTGTAAGAGCCATTTCTGATCAGTCTACAGCAAAATTATGGAACAGACTTTTATAGACCCTGTTTCTCTTCAAATCTCTTTTCTCATGTACGGAATATTCTTGTGACAAAATTGTGTAGGCATGTCATCTGTTGAATTTTCTCTCTAAAGAACTTTTAGGAGATTTCGAGGCTTGTGCTGAGATTTTCATCCCAGTAAGTTCTCAGGCTATTTTGAACTTAAGTGTACTTAAAATATTTTGATTGACGCAGTATATTTTTTTTTGCAGGTTCTTTTCAAGCTCGTTGTAATTACAGTGCTAGTAATTGCAGAATCTGCAGATAACTGCATTAAAACGGTAGATAGAAAATTTATAACTGTGAGTTTGTGTTGTACAATATTCCATTACTGGCGTATGATACTATTTCTTTCTAGATGCTGCGCAATTGCAAATGCTCTCGGATACTTCCCCGTATTGCGGACTCCGCAAAGAACGATCGTAATGCAGTACTACGAGCGAGGTTTGATGCATTGTTGCTCAGTATTTATTAATAAGTTGGAATCATAATTTAGTTTTAGTAAGTTTGTTTTTTTGGGTTGCAGGTGCTGTGAGTATGCCATTTTAATCTTAGAGTACTGGGCTGACGCCCCAGAGATACAACGATCAGCTGATCTGTATGAAGATCTTATAAAGTGTTGTGTTGCGGATGCCATGAGTGAGGTACACTGTAGGGTGTGACTATTACATTTTGTTAGATTGGATTTAGTGTTGTGTGTAAATGTGACTGTTACAAGTTCGTTATCAACATAGCCTTGAGACTATATCTCTTTATCTTTATAGTTCGGAATTATATAGGTCTAAATTTGTTCACTTTCACATGATTCAACTAAAAAGTTCTTATATCTGTAGTGGCAATATTTAACTTTGGTATGTAATATCTGGCGATCGTGCCATAGGGGTTCATCTTGTCTTCCATTCTGGCTATGCATAAACTTGCAGGTGCGCTCAACAGCCAGAATGTGCTACAGGATGTTTTCAAAGACATGGCCTGAGCGGTCCAGACGTCTATTCATGTCATTTGATCCAGTTATACAAAGGGTATTATTTGTGTTTCATTGATGACATGCTTCTAACACTCTGGAACTTGTTCAAACATAATTATTTTATGCTTTGTGTAGATTGTCAATGAAGAAGGTGGCGGTATTCACAAACGTCATGCATCTCCTTCTGTTCGAGACAAAAGTTCACAAATGTCATCGACGTCTCAGTCATCCAGTCATTCTACTATACCTGGCTATGGAACTTCTGCTATTGTTGCAATGGATAGAAGTGCTTCTGTGCTATCAGGCACCTCAGTCTCATCTGGGCTGCTCTTATCTCAGGCAAAATCAAGTAAAGGAAATGAACGCAGTCTAGAAAGCGTGCTACATGCTAGCAAACAGAAGGTCACTGCTATTGAAAGCATGCTGAGAGGTCTAGATCTGTCGGGTAAATACAAACCTTCAAATCTATCTTCCAGCTTCGACCTAGGTATGATTGTCTTTTTTTTTGTATAGGACAAAATGTTTATTATGACATTCTCAGTATTTATACTGCTGTTTGAACAGTGATCGTTGGCGCACTTGCTGGTGTGGTTGTGGATCACTTTGTTATATTGAAATGGCTTAAATATCTCATATTGTCCTTAGTGCAGGAGTTGACCCTCCCTCATCACGAGATGCTCCTAGGCCACTTGCTGTCACCGCGTCCAATCATTCTGGACTATCATCAAGTTTGGATTCAGTGACCACAAAAGTTGGTACTCGCAATGGCAAGATGGTATTAGCTGATATCATTAGCCAAGTTCAGGCTTCCAAAAAGTTGTCTAGTCGTGGATCAGCGGAACCATCATCAACATTGTCGTCATACTCTGTTAAAAGATATAGTGAAAGATCACATGATAATGATTTTGCTGAAGACCATAACTTCAGGGAAACTCGACGATACTACCCACACAGTGACAAACAGTATCTAGATAGCATGATCAAAGATGGAAACCATAGAGATTCACACAATTGTTATGTGCCGAACTTTCAAAAACCACTATTGAGAAAGCCTGTTGCTGGGCGCATGGCAGCTACAAGGAGGAGCTTCGATGATAAGCAGCTTTCTCTAGGAGATCTATCAAATTACATTGAAGGTCCAGCTTCCCTAAATGATGCTCTGAACGAAGGTCTTAGCCCTACTTCTGACTGGAATGCAAGGGTTGCTGCATTTAATTATCTTCGGTCCCTTTTGCAGCTGGGCCCAAAAGGAATTCAAGAAGTTATTCAGATTTTTGAAAAGGTGATGAAGTTGTTTTTTCAGCACCTTGACGACCCCCACCATAAAGTTGCTCAAGCTGCTCTATCAACACTTGCTAATATTATCCCCTTGTGTCGCAAACCTTTTGAAAGTTACATGGAGAGGATATTGCCTCGTGTCTTTTCTAGGCTAATTGACCCGAAGGAATTAGTTAGGCAACCATGCTCAGCTACTTTAGAAATAGTGAGTAAAACATATGGTATAGATTCCCTCTTACCCGCACTGCTTCGTTCGTTGGATGAGCAGCGGTCACCAAAGGCTAAGTTGGCTGTTATAGAGTTTGCTGTAACTTCTTTCAACAAGCATTCTTCAAATTCTGATGGATCAGGAAACAGTGGTATTCTTAAGCTATGGCTTGCCAAATTGACTCCGTTGGTGCATGACAAGAATTCAAAACTCAAAGAGGCTGCCATCACATGCATTATATCAATTTTCACCCACTATGATGCAACCGGTGTCCTTAATTTTATTCTTAGTCTTTCTATTGAGGAACAAAACTCTCTAAGACGGGCCCTCAAGCAACACACCCCACGTATAGAAGTGGACTTGATGAATTATTTGCAAACCAAGAAAGATCGGCGTGTCAAATCCTCTTATGATCCAGCTGATGTTGTTGCGACATCATCTGAAGAAGGTTACTCAGGTGTTTCAAAAAAGAGCCATCACTTTGGAAAGTATTCCTCTGGATCGGTTGACAGTGATAGTGATAAGAAATGGAACTCTGCACATGAGTCAGCGTTCATTTCTAGCTCTAATGGACAAGGAGTTTATGGAAATCATGACAACCCTTGTGATAATTTTGAGACTAGTTCGAATCCAGAGCTTGTTGCTTCCTGCAGTAAGGACACATACAATAAAAATAAGTCTTTTGGTCACACTATATGTTCCTGGAGCAGCCGGTTGGAAAATGTGAATGCGAGCTGCAGCTTGGATGCATCCAGTCCTCGAATGAGCACAAATGGTTTGATAAACTCAAATAATTCAACTGTAGTAGATGATAAACCATCTTGCTTAGATGGAAGCCTCTCAAAGGTTGTTACTGTTCGGGTCAACTCCTCTCCTGAAGCTGTACCAAGCATACCTCAAATACTCCACATGGTAGGTTTGCATGATAAGTAATTACACTGAGTAACGTCACATTTTTTGTTTCTAATTTTGCGACATTTGATTGTAGATTTCAAATGGTAAAAGTGACAGCTCATGTGCAAGCAAGCGTGATGGTATTCAACAGCTAATTGAAGCTTCTATTGTTGATGATCATTCACTCTGGAACAAGGTACTGGCCAGTATGGCAAATGGTATAATTTGCGCTGTATTATGGCCCATTAAGATCTCAAAATTGAGTTTAAATTTATGACATGTTCATTTTGAAGTTAAAATTAACTCAAATTAATCTGGTGCAAGGTATAGAAAGACTGAAATATAAATTGACACACTCTCAAAAAAATGGGGATAAAATTATTATGGAATCGTATCAGGTTGACTTTAAAATAGTACTTTAGCAGTAGGGTAGGTTCCGACATGTGTTAGACACCCTGTATTGTTTAGGTTATGTCGTTTTTATGTTTGTTGAAATTATGGACTAGGATTCTTGCCGTGGGATTGTAGATAGTAAGAAGTTTCCTCTATTGAATTTATTAATTTTTGCCCTCTGTGTGATCTCAATGAAACTACCCAGAAACTAATATGGATATGAATGCCCAATTATAAAGTGGTTCGATAGTTCAGAAATCTGTGAAGTTTATTTAACAAGGTCTTCACTCCGCTAAATTTTACCTTTTGCATATGATTCGATCGTTTATGCTTTTTTAATGGAATACCAATAACCTCTATAATGCATATTCGTTTTCAGTATTTTAATCAGATACTGACAATAGTCCTGGAAGCCTTGGATGATTCTGATAGTTCCATACGTGAACTTGTCCTTTTATTGGTCATGGAAATGCTAAAAAACCAGGTATGTGACTGTCATTGCATTGTAGATCCTACTAAATGTGGTGTTAGCTAGTTTTTTGTCTTTTTTTGTTCTTTTGGGGGCCTGACATGCACAAGCTCATTCACAGAGAATACTCATTGAGGATCTCATGGAAATCGTAATTGAAAAATTGCTTCATGTGACCAAAGATAGTACACCTAAAGTGAGTCACCTTCATAAGTGGCGGATTGTTAATTTTGACATCGTTATGGTTATTAAATAATTCTTTTTTTCTCTTCCTTAGGTTTCAAATGAAGCAGAGCATTGCTTAACAGTTATACTCTCTCAGTATGATCCTTTGAGATGTCTAAGTGTACGTGCATTACTCTCATCTTGACCGTATTTATTTTGTCCTTATCCCTTTTTCTGCAAGCCTTGATTTTTTGCATGATACCTGACACCTGTACTGCAGGTTATAGTTCCTTTGTTGGTTTCTGAAGATGAGAGAATGCTTGTCACATGCATAAATTGTCTAACAAAGGTACTTTTGGTAGTTGTTACTCTTCTTTTCAAGCAAAACTACTATGTTAGGTTTCTCATTTATGACTTATTTTGTGTATGTAGCTTGTTGGCCGATTTTCACATGAGGAACTATTAGCTCAGCTACCTTCATTTTTGCCTGCTCTGTTTGATGCCTTTGGAAACCAAAGTGCTGATGTTCGGAAGGTAACCCTCATTACTGCTGTCAAATCTTTACTGAAGAAGGGCTATTATTAGATGAAAATTGAAAATTCAAATAATTTGCATAGCTGTCCCAGCATTATTTCTCATTAACATCAAATGTTGCATGATATGTAAGTAGGCTTGATCATGACTTGTCTTGCTTGAATTGAACAAAATGTAGATTGTGTACATTGCTGATGATTTGTTATATCACCGCTGGATAAGCACCATTTGAGTGGATTTTCTTGTGGACAGACTGTTGTCTTCTGCGTTGTTGATATCTACATCATGCTCGGAAAATCATTCCTTCCTTACATGGAAGGTCTTAACAGTACACAGCTGAGGCTAGTGACTATATATGCAAACCGTATTTCCCTGGCAAGAACTGGCACGCCGGTTGACAGTAACCAAAACTAGTCTGTAAAGATGTTGAACATCCATCCAAGAGGGGAAGTTAGTGGCTGCTGTGTGTCGTGGCAGTATTGGTTGATGGAGAGGTTGATTGGGTATGATTGTGCATTCTGTACATTATTTTTCTTACAAAGCGTGGTACGGCAAGAGGGTTGTTGGATTAGTTATAATGTATTTGGTGGGCAGTTGTATATTTCAGGAATAGTAAGGATGGATTTGAATTCTTAAACTCATGGTTAAGATACAAACAGCAATTTGGCCAGATATTGTAGACTTGTGTGTTCTGGCTATGTTTAGTTGTGTTGCTCTATGTAAACTATCAAGAAAATGATATAATTGTTATAAATACCTTAAAAATTTGGAAATTTCTGAGAACTCGTTGGGACTCAAAATGATTGAAATATATTTAGAATTTTAGAGAGGAGGCGAAGGTGTGCAATTTCCTTCCTCCCCAATGGTCCTTTTATACTGAAATGAAGGAGATAAAGCTTGGGTATTTTCTTTGGTGTGGGCCCCACATGTAGGTCCCACATGCCATAAATTTCCAAGCACCACATTCGTAACACTCCTCCTTGGATGCACATTAAGTGTTTCATGCCGCATCGTTTAAAATCTTAGTTTGAAAAATCCTTTGGGATAAAAATCAACCAGAGGAAAAAAGATTGAAGCGACGCGAAGCTCCACTCATGTTGGCATGAGTGATTTACTCATAAATTTTGCAACTTCCGCATTCCAATATTTTGAAAAAAAAATTAATTTTGCCCTGTTTCGGGTTTTGAGTTTCAGTTTTATCATTCGTTATGTTTGAGTTTCAGTTTTGCCCTATTTTTTATAAAACCGTAGTTGGCAGCTACGGTTTGATATGAAACCGTAGTTAGCAGCTACGGTTTTGTAACAAACTGTAGTTAACCCCTAATTTAGGGTGCTTTACGGTTTCTTAACAAACCGTAGCTGCCAACTACGGTTTGTTAAGAAACC
>JAWWMW010000103.1:288925-302435 GCA_035048345.1 Echeveria elegans | reverse complement strand
ATAGATTTTTAACTTCGTAAAGTAATTTAAGCGATGTGGGATAAAAGTGTTTTGGGCCTGTGTATTTTGGGTCTAAGTCTTTTGGGTCTGAAACGAATTTTAGCTATGATTTTTATAAATTTAGAAACGAAAGATTCGTCGCTATATGTATGAAACAGGACACTCTATTCTTTTATTATAATAGATGAACTATAGCAGTCGAAACATGATTGACAAAATTATCAACATACCCCTCATTTAAATTTAATGAGATTTTTGAATCATATTAAATCAACCACTGATTTTCAAGATGGACATTTAGTTCTCAAGTTCTCACCATATTTGTAGTTCTCAGTTCTTACCAAATTTACCCTCTATTAAAATTAAGTTGAATTAAATTACAACAAGTAATATACTCCTATTTTAGAATAATCACAGTCATTCCAACATATTTTTAAACTATCAACACAATTTAAAATTGGAAATTCTACTTATTAACTACGATATTGTGACATTTTTACACAATACTGGTATTTCTTCATGTTGTCGCGTACATTTCAACAATAAACAAAATTATATGCACCGAAAGAGTGTGCGTGTACTGAAAAATAATTATATGGACAATTAGTGGGTAACCCGTCGTCCCAACGAGAATTTTTTCCATGTTTTAATTCAATATTAATAAAAATTTCTGAAGTTTCTCTCTATAATTTTATTTTTGTAACTGAAATTTTTGAATGTTACATATTTTTAATTTTTTGATAGTTCCATTATATTATTTTTAATTTTGTGACAACCCGTCATCTCGAATGAGAAACTTATACGTAAAAAATTGGTCAAATACTCGGTCCAATACAGTTAAATATGGTATATATGATTACAAGTTAATCAATATCGTTAAATATCTTTTAATAATGTCAATTGGTCAATACATGTACGGTTAATACGATTAAAAAAATATTCAAATACTCGTTATAATATAGCCAAATATATTTAAGTAACAAATAGCTGGTAAAATACAGTCTAAGAAGGCAGAAACTTAGATAATACAATTAACACTTGTCAAATATACGGTCACATACATTTAAATAAAGTCATATACAAACAAATACGAAATAATAGAAACAAATACATATGGATGACGTGTGATGTAAATAAAAATATGGGGAGGAGCATTTTTGTCAAATGAAGTTTTGTTTTGTCTTTATCCTTATTTTATTTTATTATCCTACGATCTTTAGTGACGAAAATCAGGATTTTAGCGATGAATTTTTTTGTGGGTGTTTGATAAAAGTATGGAGAAGATGTTATTCTTTTATATATATAGATTAGATTAGTTAAATATCTCTTGTAGTAGTACTACATGTAACCATCGATCAATAAAAAAATAAAAAATGTCAATTCCTTTACAAAATGACTTAATTTCATTACAGTATCGTTATAAATATACCTTTACGCTTCGTTTGGTTGCGGAGAAAAAAAGGAGAGGAAAGAAAAATTAAAGAAATTTTTTTAGTGAAAATGAAACGTGTATTTGGTTGTAAGGAAAAAATAAAAAAAATAGATAAAATGAAATCAAATTCTCCTTACAACTTTCTCATGAAAAAATTATTTTTTTTAAATTTTCTTTTTCTCATTTTTTTTCACAATCAAACGGAGCCTTAAAAAATCATTATCATTATTCTCGATCTCTATCCAAAAATATCAATCACGAATATCAAACCTTATTGTGTGCTATAAATGTTTATTAACTGACAACTTTTTGAAAATTTTTATTATAATAAATTAAATTGATTTTTTTTCGATAGGTGAAATTAAATTAAATTTATTATAATAAATTAAATTGATTTTATGAGGGCTGTTTTTAGCATGATTTCATATGCCATGCAACAATGGTGTGTATGGAGACTCGAGACCAAATCGATCGATCCAGATCTGGATCCTACCTATGAACCGCATTTAATTTAAATTCAATAAATACAATTTTCACAATCATGCAGCTTGCTCACCCACTTTCTCTACACAGCGCGTGTATTCCAAACAGCACCAAACCACATCTCTAATCCCAGATTAATTCAATTTATTTTCACTAATTCAATAAAATACAATTTTCAGAATCATGCTGTTGCTCACCCACTTCCTCTGCACTGCGCGTGTACTCCACACACCACCAAACCACATCTCTAATCCCAGATTAATTCAATTTATTTTTCACTAATAAATTCTTAATTATCTTACATAATTAAATAATCAGACTCACACCACCACCACCAACTACGAAGTCAGTGCCGCTGACGTCACCCACACTGCTCCACCTATAAATACCCAATCTCTTCTGCACCTTCAGACTCGCGCCGCTCTCTCTTCTCCATTCATTCCATTCATTCTCAGGAGCAGCAGAGCAGTCAAGTCTCTCCGCTAGGTACGCTCCGACCATCCTCTCATTTCTCATTCGTTCATTGTCTTCTCTTTCATAAACTTAATCTGCGCTTTTCCGCATCGTGTCTTTTTATCTCCAGATTGTTGAATTGGTTTGTGCTGATTAAATCTGCAGTTGATTGTTTGTAGTATTGATGTTTTTGTACAGTGTTGTTTAGATCTGGTGATTTATGGAGTTATTGAGTCAGATCTGGATTTTGGTTTGGTGGCCATGATGCGTTGATGTGATAGTTAGTGTTGTGGGAATGCGATTATAGATCGGGACTGGTTTTTGATGTGGAGAGTGTTGTTGAATTGTGTATTTGTATTTGAATCTACATTTTGCTAAACCAGATCTGATGAATTTGAAGTGTTTGTGTATATGATATTGTTTTGATATGTTGTTAGACTGTAGTGGGTGCTAGATCTGGACTTGTTACGCAGAAATAGAAGATTGTGTTCTTGTTAGTTTCTTGGCTTATGTGAGGAGTGTAGTTATTGATTGAACGGTATTATTGTTGATTATGTGCTGATTTCCTGCTTGTTGACGGTCTTTGGAACAGAAAAATGGCCTCACACATTGTTGGATATCCACGAATGGGACCCAAGAGGGAGCTCAAGTTTGCACTGGAGTCATTCTGGGATGGGAAAAGCAGTGCCCAAGATTTGCAGAAGGTTGCCGCTGATTTGAGGTCATCCATCTGGAAGCAGATGTCCAATGCTGGGATCAAGTATATTCCAAGCAACACATTCTCTTTCTACGATCAGGTGCTTGACACCACAGCCATGCTCGGGGCTGTTCCATCCAGGTACAACTGGACTGGTGGTGAGATCGGATTCGACACTTATTTCTCCATGGCTAGAGGAAATGCCTCGGTGCCTGCTATGGAGATGACCAAGTGGTTTGACACCAACTAGTAAGTGATTTCTTTGTCTTCTCTCAAACTTTTCATTTAGTCCTCACCTGTACGTTCTGATATACTGACCTTGTTGTATCCTGTGGGTGCAGCCATTTCATTGTCCCTGAATTGGGCCCTGATGTCAAGTTTTCATATGCTTCTCACAAGGCAGTCAATGAATACAAGGAAGCCAAGGCGGTATGCGTAGCTTTTGTTCTTTTCTGCAGTTACATAAATCTATTTAGTAGATAACTAACATGAATTTTATCGCCATTAAGTTTGTATTCATAGGCAGTAAGAAACACAAACAAAATGATAATTTTAATATGAACGATGGAAATTTTTTGTATACAAATAAGTATTTAACACAAACTCTTCTGTTTTCGACTGAAGTTTTGTTTTTGGTGGCAGTTACTTGCAACATACTAGCACTTTATGATCGATCTATTTGTCTTGGCAGTATGCCAAGCTTGTTGAAAGCTAAATATTTACTTGCCCGGCTGTCATTTACATTTTAGTCATACATTGCTTGGCACCTTCTCTACATTGTCCCCTAAGTATTTATTCCGTTCTTTTTTTTGGCGGGGGGATTTGAAATTCAGCTCGGCGTGGACACTGTTCCAGTTCTTGTTGGCCCTGTCTCCTATCTGTTGCTATCTAAACCTGCCAAGGGCGTTGAGAAGAACTTCCCACTTCTCTCCCTCCTTGACAAGATTCTCCCAATCTACAAGTAAGTAGCCTATCATTAGAGGCTAGTAAGTTTGGTTTTGGTTCTAGTACAAACTATAAACTCCCCTGACCCTAATGTGTTGCTGGATTATCTCGGCAGGGAAGTTATTGGTGAATTGAAGGCGGCTGGAGCTTCATGGATTCAGCTTGATGAGCCTACCCTTGTGAAGGATCTTGATGCGCATCAGTTACAGGCGTTCACTCTAGCATACAGTGAACTAGAGTCATCACTTTCTGGCCTTAATGCTATAGTTGAGACCTACTTTGCTGATGTCCCAGCTGAGGCATACAAAACTTTGACTGGCTTGAAGGGTATCAGTGGTATTGGATTTGACTTGGTCCGTGGTGAAAAGTCCCTTGAATTGATCAAGAGTGGGTTCCCTGCTGATAAGTATCTCTTTGCTGGAGTTGTTGATGGAAGAAACATTTGGGCTAATGATCTCGCTGCATCTGTTGCTACTCTTACTGAGCTTGAAGGCATCGTTGGGAAAGGTAATGACCTTATGAGCATCTTGTTACTTATGGCCAGGATTTTTTTAGTGTGCATAAACTGAGAGATACTTTTCTAATGCAGACAAGCTTGTTGTCTCCACCTCCTGCTCACTTCAGCACTCCGCTGTTGATCTTGTAAATGAGACCAAGTTTGACAGTGAATTGAAATCTTGGCTTGCATTTGCCGCACAGAAGATCCTCGAAGTCAATGCTTTAGCCAAGGCACTGGCTGGCCAGAAAGATGAGGTTCCCCGTTAACATCCTTAATCCGATGTTAATTATTCATGGCTTTAGTTTTTATTACGTCAGGTGATAACTAATTGCATGTGGACTTTTAATGTTGACATTTCAGGAGTTCTTTTCTGCCAATGCTGCTGCTCTTGCATCAAGAAAGTCCTCTCCCAGAGTGACAAATGAGGGCGTTCAGAAAGCTGTAACTATTTGAACTCTTCTATGATTGTATACTAAATGTGCACCTTGCAATTTTATGTGCTGTAGAAACTGAGTATTATTTCTCTTAGGCTGCTGCTCTGAGAGATTCAGACCACCGACGTTCAACCAATGTTAGTGCTCGGTTAGATGCCCAGCAGAAGAAGCTGAACCTTCCCATTCTTCCAACAACCACGATCGGGTCTTTCCCCCAGACTGTTGAGCTAAGACGTGTTCGTCGTGAGTACAAAGCTAAGAAGTAAGTGAATATAGATATACACTTTTGAAAGCTCGAGTAGTATATGTCCATATTATTTATTTATTCAATTCCTTGATTGCCGTTAATAGAATCACTGAAGACGAGTATGTCAATGCTATCAAGGAAGAAATCAGCAAGGTTGTCAAGCTACAAGAGGAGCTAGATATTGATGTTTTGGTTCATGGGGAACCTGAGGTGGGCATAATGTGTTCAACACAAGATACTCAATGTTGTGGATTCAGTTTATGAGCCCTTGTTAAATTATATATCATCTCACTGTGCAGAGGAACGACATGGTTGAGTACTTTGGAGAGCAGCTATCTGGGTTTGCTTTCTCTGTCAATGGATGGGTTCAGTCTTATGGATCGCGTTGTGTCAAGCCTCCGATCATCTATGGTGATGTGAGCCGCCCCAAGGCCATGACTGTATTCTGGTCCTCGTTGGCTCAAAGCATGACTTCTCGACCGATGAAAGGCATGCTTACTGGTCCAGTCACCATCCTTAACTGGTCTTTCGTCCGTAACGATCAGCCAAGGTAAGGAACTCTTGAATTCGCATAAACTGAAATTCATTTTTGAATTCATAATCTGGCATGTTGATTTTTCTTATTCAGATTTGAGACTTGCTACCAAATTGCACTGGCCATCAAGGATGAAGTTGAGGACCTCGAGAAAGCTGGCATCACTGTTATCCAAATCGATGAGGCTGCACTTAGGGAGGGATTGCCTCTCAGGAAATCAGAAGAAGCTTTCTATTTGGAATGGGCTGTTCACTCCTTCAGGATCACTAACTGCGGAGTCCAAGACACCACTCAGGTATGCACTTGTTCATTGAACAGTATCTGTTTTAGTCGTCACTATGAAGTCCTATGAAAGTTTGCCACTTCTTTCATCATTGTTAATGTTATGTGTATATAACATATGCAGATCCACACCCACATGTGCTACTCCAACTTCAATGACATCATCCTATCCATCATCGACATGGATGCAGATGTCATCACCATTGAGAACTCTCGTTCAGATGAGAAACTCCTCTCAGTCTTCAGGGAGGGTGTGAAGTATGGTGCTGGAATCGGCCCTGGTGTGTACGACATCCACTCACCAAGAATACCATCAACTGAGGAAATCGCAGACAGGATCAACAAAATGCTAGCTGTCCTGGAAACCAACATATTGTGGGTGAACCCAGACTGTGGCCTCAAGACCCGCAAGTACACTGAGGTGAAGCCAGCACTCAGTAACATGGTGGAGGCTTGTAAGCTCCTCAGAAAACAGCTAGCCAGCGCCAAGTAAAAGGGATCATGGGTTGTCTGTCAACCAGTCACTTGTTCCTGATTCTTGCCTAGGGAGGGATTGCCTAGTATTATGCTTCTTATTATTTCCTGCTTTGTTGTTGTTCTTGTTTGTTCCACACCTCTCTTCTCGAATAGTATTTCGGTTTCAGGATTTTGGCCTGTGTTTTGGAAAAGTCAATAAAATGCTTTGTAGCCATTATAAAATTTTCATTCACTTTCTGAGGAAAAATTATTTTTCCTCAAAGCTTTCCATATCATTTTCCTTGCAATTGAAAATGACAGCATGACAATCTCCCCAACTTCAACACTCACCACAGCCACCATCTTCTTCCCAGTCCTCAAACTCTCCGCCTCAATCTCAATCTCCTCACCAACACGCGAAACAACCACATTCCACACTAATCTCAACAGACGCACCAGTTGTTGTCTTACCTTCAAATGTTAAAATAGGTGCAGATCCAATAATATCAACAAGCATAGCTATAACACCTGAGTTTAAAACATTGCTTAAGAGCATGTACACCGGTTGAAGTGTTAGACTAGCACCTTCTCCAAAACAAAAAAACAAAATGGAGTGATGCTATAAACGTTGTGTGATTTTCATTTAACATAGTACGTGTCCTGGCTCTCGATAAGGTTGACTTTTACACTGTACATGGTGTTCAGTGTTATTAGTAGAAACTACGTCGTTAGCGGCTCTCTTTTTATGCAATTTGGCCCGGATCTGAATCCAAGGCGGAGTCTATTTTATTTTGTTTTTGTTTTTATTGATGTTCAGATTGAATGATTGACTGTTAAAGGAAAAATTATTGAAAATTATTCGTAAAATTTAAAGTATAGGTTAAAATCAAATAAAGTTTGATATAACACAAAATCATTTGTAAAAAAATTTATGCTCCGTTTAGTTCATGAAAAGTTGAGTGGTAGGATAGGAAATTTTTAAGGAAAGCTCCCCGCGACAACAGCTTATTAAAAAAATTAATATTTTAACTAAACAATTCATAAACACTCACAGAAAGAAGAAATTTTAATATATCATCTTGAAACAGTTTTGAAAATCCTGCATAGCCTTTTTTTTAAAATATATAACTAAAATGTCTAAAAGAAGGGAATTCTTATTCTTATAACTAAAATGTCTAAATGGAAAGCTAAGTTTTTTTCATTAATTTTTTATAGAGAAATACTAATATTTTTTGAATGAAAACTTATGGGTGACTTTCGGAAAAAAATTATAAATTATACGAACAATTTCCGATAAAACCTGACTTTTACGAGTGATTTTTTCGAAAATTTCTCCCTTTCCAAACGTCTTTATAAATCTATTTCATGGTATTGAGACATCCTTCAACTCAAGCAACATATTTGTGTCCGCGAACAAAAAACAAAGAAGATCCAATCATTATTTTGTCATAGTCATATCGTAAATGCATATGATATTCACTTCGTTACATATATTGATATATAGAATTTGTCTCAAAATTTTAGAATAAGAGTCATGATTCTGTAATTCTAAATCAGTAAGCACTGCTTTACTCCATTGTGAATGTGAGATGTTCGACCCTTTGGAATGCTCTTGCAACGCTTATCAACCTCATACACTTAGCTGAAGGTTCTGAATAGTATATTTGGGATTGTGTGTCAGATATTCGGATTCATAATTTTCATCTCCAAATAGTATACCAAAGCTTCAACTAGTTGATCAACTAGATAAAGCTTCACATAGTTCAAATAATCTTCCCCTATCTTTTTTTCTTTTTTTTCGAATCCATGCATCTTCGATCACATCATCATAACCAAGTTCGATGTGGTGTGGCATTGGTTGGCGAAAGAAACACAAACACATATCTTGAATGTTGTTATTTGCGTGACACTCTAAATCTTGTAATGTGTTGTTGCAACTTTTTACAAGTACTCTCTGTCCCTTTTTTTGTTATTTCTATTTTTATTTTGGACATTTCTCTTTTCTATTTTATCTAACACATAATATTATATTTTCTACTTTATTCTATACGTATTTACATTTTTCTTATTTTTTTCACAATAACATTATTTTTTTAAAATTATGTCACTGCTCAAACAACAAACACATTTCAGAAAGCTGGGAGAAGTTGAAGTTAAATTAAACAAGAGGAGGGTCGGAGGGACTCGTCACTCGTGCACTCTCGATTGAAAACAAAACATTATCGACTTCGTCCCTGGTCAACAACAACCCGAAGACCACACGTGCAACTGCAACAAACATCACACGCATCAATAACAAACCTCTTTTCCAACACCCATCACACACCACTTTCTCGTGACCCCTCCTCTCATCTCTCTCTCTATAACCGCTCCATCCCCGAACTCCATATGATTTGTAGTACTTCCTCCTTTCGAAATATTCTTGTTTAAATTGTGACGTACTTCTTTAAAAAATAACGAAAGTGTGAGAGAGAAAATAAGATAAATGTAAATAAGTAAAGAATAAAGTATGAAATAAAGTGTTATGTGAGAGATGAAGTAAAAAAGAGAACTACTGTCCAAATGAAAAAAAAAACAACTAAAATGGAAAGAACAAAAAAGAATAAGGGAGTAGTACAACTATTGATTTTATATTTTTCCGAGCTAATGTCATTTTCATATCATTATCGTCGGTAGCTTGCTAAAAAACTAATTTTTTATATAGAGTTTATAGGAAAAAAAAGTGAAAAAAAGAAAATTTAAAGAAAAATGATTTTCTCATGAGAAAGTTGTAAGAAAAATTTGATCTCATTTTTTCCTTAAAACCAAACACATATTTCATTTTTACTAAAAAAATTTCATTAATTTTTAATTCTCTTTTTTTTCCTCGGCAACCAAACGAGCCTAAAAGATATTTGAAATCGCGTTATCTACACTAATAATAGCTCTCTATCCACAACACACAAATAGCAACGGAAACTTTCGTTGCTAAAGTTTAGTTTTTGGTTGCTAAATCTCCAACCCACCACACAGCCACCAATCCATTAGTCAGCCCATCTCACTCAGACCAAAAATTAAAAAACTATTTAATAATTTAAAATTAGAAATTTAAAAATAAATTTAAAATATTACATATTGGAAAGTTTGTGAGTAATTAAATGGAAAAATCAGAATAAAAACATTTAAAAAATCAGAACGGAAAACGTAGTGAAAAATTAGAAAAATCGAACGAAAATATATATAAAAATATATTTTCACGCCAAGGTCCCGTCGGGACGACGGATTCACCTCTAATATAAATGTGCATCAGTTTGAATTAAAACTAAATCAAAACTACTGTATAAACTTGCAGCAATACATACTCATTCTCCTAGATCGCCTCCTCGAACCCTAATGTCGATTTCAAAAAAATACGCTACTCCTCCTTGAGGCCGTTACATTACGCACAAACAACTAGTAAAAGTTCAGACAAACGTGTGTCTGCACCCACACGTGCAACGATGATACTAAAAAGACACCGTTCTCATCTCAGCACACCAAACAACTCAAAATCAAAATAATATTCTCAAGTAGTGGAGTGGTTAACAGTTTTTTTCATCACCTCCATCTCTCTCTCCCGTGTAACCGTCTCTCTCCACATTACTTAACACACCATAAGTCATAACCTCCTCCTCCACTCTCACCCCCAGTTTCATCATTTCCATCGTAAAATGTCTTCTTCTTCTCAAGTGGGTCCTCTCAAGAATCAAATGTCTGCCGAAGAATGCCTGCCGGAGAATGAAACGGTGCTAAAGACACAACATAAGGACAACATTTCGGGTGCTGTTAATGGTAGTAAAGTGGTGTGTTGTTCTAGAGGACATTGGAGGCCCGCTGAGGACGCTAAGCTTAGAGAATTGGTGGCTCACTTCGGTCCTCATAACTGGAATTTGATTGCTCAGAGTCTTCCCCGTCGCTCAGGTACCCTAAAGTTTCAATCTTTATTCCTTTTTAACTGACTTTTGTTCGTCAAAGTTTCAATATTTGTTCCTTTTATATTGAATGTGTCAATCCTTGTTCCTTAAAATTGTTTTTTTTTTTAATCCAAGTTCCAATCTTTGTTCCTTTTAAATGAGTTTTGTTCAATAAAGTTTCAATCTTTGTACAATGCGAAGCCTCAGGATTCAAATCTTTGTATTTTGGTTTGACTGATTTTTCTATTATAAATAAATTTGTAGGGAAGAGTTGCAGGCTGAGGTGGTACAACCAGCTAGACCCAAAAATCAACAAGAAAGTATTCACGCAAGCAGAAGAAGAAAAGCTATTAGCCGCGCATAAGGCCTTAGGCAACAAATGGGCTTTGATTGCTAAGATGTTCCCTGGACGAACAGACAATGCAATTAAGAATCATTGGCATGTTATCATGGCTAGAAGGCAGCGAGAGCAGTCCAGGCACTATTACAAAAACCAGACGCAGCATTTTCATAAAAGGATCAATCTTGGTGGTGGTTTAGCTTGTGGTAGTGATGAGGTCTCAATTACAAGATCATCAACTATTGTTGATGACAACAACAACAACCTAAGTCCAACTTCTATAGCTTCATTTAGGCCATTGTGTTTTGGCTATCAGTTTCATCAAATTGCACAAGAGCAGCGGCATTGCTTCATAGGTATGGTACCCTTGGTAACAAATATCCCTTTTGAACTTTTGGTAATTTGACCTATTTAAGTTGCCTAAATGGCCATAGAGTATTATTTTTGCCATGGTTGCTAATTGGGTTTTTCTTTAGCGGAAAATGACTCTTGTAGTCTTGTTCACATGATTTGTAGTGTACTTCGACAGGGATTTATTTTGGAAATTTTTGTTCGCAAAAATGCACTTCAGATTTGGTGCTGTTTGCAATTTCTATGTTTTTAGTTTCATCCAACAAACTCTACTCCTAAAGTTTATGTCAAAGGTTTTCATGTTCTGTTCTAAGTTTAATATATATTTTCTGATAGCTGGGACTGTGAGGATCAACAGCAATAGTGAATCTGGATCAGCAGTAGCAACATCAGGAACGAACTCAGAGGTGTCAGCATCAGTAACAACAGCAGCAGCAGGAGCAGTTGCTGTTGCTGAAACAAGTGGAAATGTCAGAGGCAGTGGAGTGATGATGATGACGAGTGACCAGCAAGGTGTAACTGAATCAGCAGCAGAGAATCATTATAATAATAAGGTTGTCAGCAAAGGCGTGAGCGTGCAGTATTTTGATTTCCTTGGACTTGGTCCTGCTGCTGCTTGAAACTTATTTTAAGGTCTTTTGTTGCTGCTACATATTAGTACTACTACGTAGTGTGCATATCGTTGTTGGTAACTCTGGGTTGTAAAAATATAAGTATTGAATTTCAATTTAATGAGGATTTGTCTTAGTTTAGTTTACATATCATATGATGCAGTACAGTATGAGCACTGTTCAGTATACAGAATTTAGAGTGCTCCTAATCGACGAAAGAACGAAAACTGCCTTCGGGCACTAGAAATAGGGATCAAATTTTTGACTTCCATGGATAAAACAAATAGAACAAAATATTTTATGATGAGAACTGTAAGCTAGGCACATTCATGGAAGCCAAAAATTCTAAATCACAGTTTCCTACGTCTCGTGTATGTTATAGGTTTTTTCACATCACTACTGGTGGTAGCCCCGACCTCTCTCATACTACTATCTGCAACTTCTCCTTCTCCATCAGCAGCAGTCGGTTGGATGCCTTCTTTCTGTAATTCAAAAGAAAAAAAAATAGTGTTACTTGTAACAAGGAACACCGGCAGAGAACCATATGGGAACTGACAATTTCAAATATCCATGGTTCTGAGTCATAGAATTTTGACATATATTAACATTCTTTCATCATACTAGACACACCAGAAAAGAGAAGGTACCTTCTTGATATGAGTTGACATGACCTCATGAAGCTTGCGCATCAACATCTCTTCTTCAATCTAAACACCACAAATACCACATGATTAATCTTCTCTTATCTTCCCAACCTACAAGCATTTCGAGATCCAAATGTTTCACAATCAACAAACATAGCTTAACACGATTACATCCAAAAGGCGAGATTTTTTAATTCTTAAGAACCGGTAATCATGAGATTATAGTAAAGAAAACACCAGTATTTACCTGATACCTATGCAACTCATCCAACATTGATTGCCGAGCATCCACCAGCAGCTCTTGCTGCTTCTCCAAGTGCCTACTCAAACCCAAAAATACAATCTTTAATGAGAACCCTAATTAAACAACCCGAACTAATCAAAACATAGATTTGTAGCCAGTGAAAGAAACTACTTTAGCATCTCTCCAGCGTGCATCGGATCCATTGCTTGTCAAAAGTCTCCCAAAACTAAATTAGGGCACCGAATACGAAATTGGAGAAAAAAGTTGGAAATTTTGGAATTCAAAGAATACCCATTTCGATTTGAGTTTCCGCGGGGCGGTTGCGAAAGGATTTGAATCGATTGGGTTGAAAATTGAAGCTTCCACTTCAATGGCGATAGACGAAGACATTCATAGCGCAAAACTCACCAGGCTTGTCGTTTTAGTATTCCGATCGAGACGAAGATTCATAACTCGTATTCTTGCCTTTTGGGCTTTCAATGTGTTTTGTATAATAACATAGAGAAAAGGACGCGTTCTTGTGGCATGTGTTGAAGATTTTGGGCTGATGCAAGATGGACTTTTTCTTTTCCTTCCGCTGCTTTTAGCACCCATCTGGAATCGAACACATGATGTTTGACTTATAATACGCTTCTACTACCACTAGACTAGTATCTGATGAACAATGCAAGGTGGGCTAAATCCGATGGTTCATGAATGATGTGTTTGCGAGTTTCTGATGGAGATTTATCAAATACTCCCTCCGTCCCCAAAAAAATTCTTTCTACTTTCCTATTTGGGTGTCCCCAAAAGTTCTTCCTATTTCCTTTTATGACAATTAATTTACTCTCACAATACACTCTCTTTCTTACTTTATATTTCTCTCACCTACTTTATCTTATTTTTACTCTCACACTCTCATTATTCCTTAATTACCGTGCCAACA
>JAWWMW010000103.1:265484-282012 GCA_035048345.1 Echeveria elegans | reverse complement strand
CGCCGCCAGTAGAGCCGCTGCTGTTACTCATTCTACAAAATTTGAAGTGCAATTTATCAAAACCTAGTATACAGTTAGACAAGTATGGATTGAACATTGAAATTACAACACAAAACCAAAAATGTGATTTTACCTAACACGGTGCGGATGAAATCGAGACACAGGGATGAATCGGACTAAGGGGAAACACCAGCGACGAAGAAACGAACTTGTAAAGTAGCCGAAAGCAATGAAAACCAACGTGTATCTAAACTGGGGCTTAATAGGTGCGACGGCAACGGAAACAGCGAGTGAGAAAACAATGAAGGGAATGAGAGAACAAGAAGCCTTTACCCTAATTTTAAAAAGGAAATACGCTCCAGTCTTTTAGGGATCGGAGCGTATATTACACAATACGCTCCGGTCCATAAAAAACCGGAGCGTATATTAGACTTTACGCTCCGGTCCCTAAAAATCGGAGCGTATTTTGCCCACAATACGCTCCGGTTTTTTAAAGACCGGAGCCTGTATTACACTTTACGCTCCGGTCCTTAAAAACTGGAGCGTATTTCTCCAACAATACGCTCCGGTTTTCAAAGATCGGAGCCTATGCAACACTTTAGGCTCCGGTCTTTAAAAGACCAGAGCGTATAATAACCCTGGAATAATTCAGTAATTTCCTCTTTATTTTTTTGTCGTCGGGGGGTGCGATTAACAACTCCCATTTCAAAAACACCAGAAGTTATCTCTTTCACATGATACAATCGGCGACTACTTCAGCAAACATCGAGCTTTTGAGATGTTGATGACGATTAAATCAGACGATGTTGCTTACGGTGAAATCATTCCCCATGCTTAGTTTTCAAAATATGATCCTTTTTCATTTGATTTGTTGCGCCTCTGTCAACGGAGTTTTGCAGCAAGTAGAACGTCATATCCCTGCAGAGTGCAGACCCTAAGGATGACGAGGTGCCAGTTGTCTACGTTATAACCCATTTACTCCCTCCGTCCTCCTTGGTTCTGTACATTTGGTAGTTATCACGAAATTTAAGAAATAACGATAGTGTGAGAGAGAAAATAATATAAAGGTAAGTGAGTGAAGAATAAAGTATGAAAGAGAATGTTATGTGAGAGATAAAGTAGGAAAGAAAACTGCCCTAAATGGAAATAGAAAGAACAAAAGGGACACCAAAAATAGAAATAGAAAGAACAAAAGAGGACAGAGGGAGTATCATTCATATAATTCGTTATATTCATGAATCTACCCTAATAATCGAATATCATCCTCAACATACTTATGACGACGAAAATTTTTGTTGCTAAATTTTTTAATTTCATTGCTAAAATAGTTAGAGAATAAGACAAAAAAATTAAAAATTAAAACTTAAAAATATTCACATTTACAGATTAAAATTTTAAAATTGTGTGAAATACATCGAGAAATTAAAGAGGAATCGAATGGAGACATCAGAATAAAATACCTTAAAATCGAACAATATGGAGAATCGAACAGAGATATACATAAATTCGTATGTTCATGCCGTGGTTGCATAGAAACGACGGACTCGCCTCTAGTATAACATATCAGGCAAAACAATTGCACTATACTCCAACAAACTATTTTTTTGATCTTTATTTTTCTCTACTACTTATCCTATAACTTGATTCGAGATTGCTTTATTGTTATATTCCTTAATTTTAGGAGGTAGTTATGTTCATGAATTTTAGGACGTGTGTTATGCTCATGAATTTTAAGTAGTTCCTGAATTGAGGTGTTATATTCATATTTTTTTTAAAACGGATTTCATGTGTTGTATGTTTATTTTATTTTTATTTTTTTTGATAGAAAAAGTATGAATACAAAGGAAAAAGCAGAGCAAACAAATTGATGACTAAGCCAAAACAACCGAAGCAGCGAAGCACAGATAGATTAGAAATTTGCTAGAAAAGCTAAATATCTTTGAGTATGAAGCTGCTTAGAAAAATGGGAGATGCATCAACTTTATTCCAAGACGAACCAGTAACTAGCATGTTTTGCAGCCATGTCCGCAACGATATTAGCTTCCCTTCTGATAAGTAGAACCTGCCAATCTTTATGAATTGCAAACTGAGAGACACAGAAAAGGAACCAGGGTGAGCTAATAATGTCGGTTGATGAGTTTCCAAACCAAATGACTTCAGCAATAGATGAGCAATCAATTTCAAAAGCAACTCTTTCCCATTTCATACTGATGGCAATCATTAGGACATGCTTCAAAGCTAGGCCTTAAGCAGCCTTGGCATTCTGGACAGATTCCACAGTCAACGATTGTGATGTGAGTAAAAGACCAGAGTGATCTCTGCAAATTACTCCAATACCTGTCAATGAATTAGCAGAGTACCATGAAGCATCACAATTTATTTTTATTATCCCAGTTGTAGGAGGCTTCCATGAAAGGATATGAGATTGAATCTTGATATGGTAGACTGAGTGGGCAGTCTGAATCCTTTTAATAAACAGATCAATCTTAACTTTGAGAACATGAATATCTATACTATCTCCATCATGCCAGCAGAAGTTTCTATTATATCATATATACCAGAAGATAATGACAGCCAGTCTAAAATCAACAAGGGAAAAGCATCTTGATAAATGAAAAATACAATCAGCAAAACTAGTAAACTGATAGTAGAAATGAGAACTTTGTAAGTGAAAGCTCATATATACCAACAGTCTTTAAATAAATGGATTGCTGATTCAACTTTAAAGCCACAGAGTTTGCAGTGAATCTCAGTAATTCCAATTCTATTAAACAGCTCCTTGCCGACTGGTAACCCATTATGATAAGCCTTCCAAATGGACAGTTTTATTTTATGAGGAATATCCATTCTCCATAACTTCTTCCAAAAATTATCAGTTGATATCATAGAAGAAGGTCCAATGATATTAGCGGAGTTTGAATATAAGGAATCTATGAATTTGTAGGCAGATTTGACACTGATCATATATTTGACTCATAATATTCACTCTTTATTTTTACAGATTCATGAAGAGAAAAGAAGAAAATTTGCAAATTGAGGGCGAGAACGACTTGTGAATGTCAAAAAAGATATTTTTTTATTAAAAACAAGTGTACTGCCCGTCTTTCCGACGGAATTTGTCGTCCCAAATGTGCAATTGAACAGATCAAATACGATCAATATTTTGGGTCTCTGTGGTCCATGTAATTTAAAATATAAAATTTTTAATGGGCCGGGTTGGGCCCTTGTGTTATGTAAAAATTTAAATGGACCCGTGTGTTTCTCTGAAAATTTAAACGGACCCGTGTGGTCTGTGTAAATATAAATTTTTAATGGGCCGGGCTGTATCGTGTTGTTAAAATCCGATCAAATGAAATATTTAATATTTAATGGGTCAGGCTGGGCCCGTGTGATCTGTATAAATTTAAACAGACCCGTGTGGTCTGTGTATTTTGAAACTTTTAATTTTAAACTTTTAATTTTTAATTTTTACTGGATCGGGCTGGGTCCATGTGGTTTGTGTAAAAATAAATGAAAAAACTTAAAGGCAGAAGCAAAATGGGTAGTTAATATTTTGAGCATCCATCTCAATCATATATTCTGTTATATACATACTAGCAGTCCGCCCGTCGTTCCGACAGAAATGTGATCGGAACAGACGCTTCTCGCCTCGCTTTCGACATCTCTTAGAAATTTAATTTTTTTTCTCATGTCTCCATTCGAATCCTCTCAATTTTCCCATCGTTTCCCTCCGCTTTTAAATTTTAAATTTTATTTTATATTTTAAAGTTTACATTTTAAATTTTGAATGTGTATTTTTAAAAAATTTAATCGGTGAATATATTTAGTTTTATAGGAACGAGAGACTATATGTTTTTAACAACGCCTTTTAAATTTTGGTCGGTGTATCTATGGTTGAGGACAGTATCTAGAGAAATTTCGTTTCTAAATAGAGATATTTCGTTCTAAATGGGGTGTACGTCCGACGGGATGATGCGAAATAGATATTCCTGGTACTGACAGTTACTTCGAACAACGCAAAGTAATCTTTTAAAAAAATGAGTCGAACACAGATACAGCTAAACGACATACATGACAGAACAACGCGAATAAATTTCCCAAAAAAATGGGCATAACCAAAAACAGTACAAAATAAAGTTACAAAAATGCGCATTACAGAAACACGGCGTGAACATACGTACAACACACAAACACGGCGTCGATCCGACGGGATACTGTGGCAACATATATTTTTGGTAATGACAGTTACTTCTAGTAGCACAAAGTAATTGTCAATTTCGCACATCTGTCAAAGAAAAAGAATTTGCCACAAATACAGCACAACGACATACCTGACAGAACAACGTGAATACTTTTTTGCCAAAAAAATGAGCATTACAAAAAATAGCTCAGGATAAAGTTACAACCATTAAGAACATGAAAGTCATTACAACAGAACAACATTAATTATAAATGAAGCTACTTCCACAGACTTCGACTTCTAAGCAAATGAAGCATTCTTGATAGACATGCGAGCATTCATGATAGACTTTTCTGACAATCAAGGGACGACAATCAATGTCAGTAAGTGTACATGCACATATAAGAAAGGTTCAAAATAAGCGAATACGGTAAGTACATGCACAGAATGCAGGCACAACAACAGAAAAGCAGTGAACCAACACAGCAGGACATCAAAACAAACTGAGTAGCACAACTCAGAACGTTTGAAGTTGAAATAGAACACCAACAAATCTACAACAATCCAAAACACGTAAAGGTTAGAACAACAACTCAAAAAAAGTGTGATGCAACACAGAGCAGAACCACAACAACACTTTAGAACAACAACACAACATTTATAGATGTGCAAATTCAAAGCGAGTGCAGTATTCCAAAACAACATTAAAAAAGAGAGAATGCTGCCAACAAAGCAAATCAAGTTGAGCAGCGCGTAATTTTCACCACAACTTTCAAAACAACGCCACAATACGACAGTATATCAGAATTACATCAAAGCAGTGCAGAACATCTTAACAACAACACTTCAGACAACAAAACGTCAAGGTAGTGTGTAAAACAGTTCATATAAGGTTGAAAGCGTCCAAAAAACAGCAAAACAATGGCACATAAGCATAACTTTGCATCATTTCAAATTGCATAAAATGAGCAGAACTAAGTAATGAACCTATATTGAAGGTTCGACCTCACCATTTATGTACGCAGTAAAGCTAGGCCTCTCCTCACGCTTTTCGTCATCATGTGGCCAAGGACCAATGCCTAGGAAGGCAACAAGTTGAAGTGAAGTCAGTATTTATAAACGATATTTATCAGAATGACATCACAGCAGTGAAGAACATCTTAACAACAACAGTTCAGACATCAAAACGTCAAGCTAGTGTGTAAAGCAGTTCAGATGTGCATTAGTCCTTGTTATGCTAGGTCGTTGCTACGCTACACATAACTATGTTGTAGACACCAACATATCATCAGACATGGAAGCAAACTGATTTGCAGCTCTAACAGAGCAGGGGCATGCTCATTCTGGTCCAACTCCATAAGTCACATGCAATTCAATTCAGTCACACCCTAGGATCCTTCAAAGCTAAACATTAAAAAAAGGAACAAATCCCTTCTGCAAAGACATGGTTCATCATTAGAAGTATACTTAAATCCCTTATCACTTACCAACAAAATAGCATACAGAATATTGTGAGTTGTAATAACTTTTTCTCAAAGGTAAGGGCAATGTAAATGAAGCTTAAAATTGTAGTATAATCAGGTCTAAGATAGAACTTGCCTTGTTCAATGCTTCAAGCAGCAGCGACTCAGCTTCATCAAAGTGAAATCAGGGAGCAGCCGATCGGCAAAAATCGGTTGAAACCATGATATGAAATGAGGATGTGAGTTCAGCGACAGGACCGCGTGCGAGCGTAGGGTTGGATTTGCGAAGAGTGAGAGGCGACGACGGAGGGTTCGATTAGGGTTAAGGGCGTAGAGTGAGAAGCTACGATTTGGGACGGCGACTGCGTGCGGGCGTAGAGTTGGTGGATGGGTCGGAATTTTCGGAGAGAGGGACGGGGCCGGTCGAGCGAGAGTGAGGCAGGATTTTTTAGCGACGAAAAATGGTGTTTAGCGACGAAAATTTTGGTTTCTGTATGTGTGTTGCGGATGGGTAATCTATTATTATAGGAGATTTAACTTATAAATAATTTCAACCTTTTCAAAAACAAAAAAACGTATATAAACATCAATATATTTGTGACATCCCTCCCATATATGTTACCCCTGTTTGGTCGGAAAATTTTTGAATGAAAATGAATTGTATTTTTTATTGTAAAGAAAATTCTGAGAAAAACAAAATAAATCAATGCAAAAAGCTCCAAGGTTCTGTCAAATTGGCTAGCTCTTTTTATATTTCTTAACGCTCTTCATTCAGTTGAGAAAATATGCATCCTAATATGTCAATTCTAAATTCAATATTCTGTCGCCGCACCAAATTTTTTATATGTCAACTCTAAATCAATTCGGTGGTTAGGTTTAGAAAGGAAATATAAGTGGAGGTTTGAGAATATTTTAATGAATATAGGAAAGGTTTCAAATTAGGGTTTATTTTTCGATATTAGAGTATAATTTAATTTGGGGGAAGCACCCCCAAGAATTTCTCAGACAGTGTGGAAATCATATGGGGCTTTCAAGGTGGTGAGATGCAGCCTCAGATTTGTCATGCTTCCCCATTTCACATACTCCCTTTGTCTCATATTATTATTATACATTTTCTTAAATAAAATATTTTCTACTCACATTTATCATCTTTCCAATCTATATAATGTCACTATCACCTTATTTTACTTTTGTCTCATATAGCATTCTTTCTTTAAATCCTCTGTCCAAAGTTGACACTTAAATGTGAACTATATTATGGGACAGAAGAAGTAGCACAAAACGTCATAAACTAAATATATCATGTTTTTTTTCTCTGAAAGTTAATAATTTCCTGTCACAGTATGGAGTGAAAATCATCCTTGTTCAAGGATAATTACTACATCGACATACTTCCCAAAGTCCAGAAATCAAAACGAGGTAAGCAAGACGCCAGTAATCGTCTACATACTCCGAAAATTAGTTCAGTAGTAAATATACCATCATTGGAAACTCTACGACTATACACGCAGTTTTGTATCTGAGTTTCTGGGCAGAGGTACACTACAACTCGATATATCCTCAAAATCAGACAGACACAGGTATGTAAATATAATCCACCGACAAATGTTTAAGGTTTCTTCATCCTGGTTTAGATTCCTGAATGATGAGTGACACAGTTTGACGTCTACTGATGCAGATATTGAGCATGGAGATAGCCATAACCAAATCACAGAAGAAGAAGTGGTGGGACTTCACTAGTAAACACTAGCAATTAGGAATAAAAGTAGCTACAAAGAGGATCTGACCTGGTTCGGGTTATGAAAGGCTTTACTAGTTCAACTCGAAAAGAACCAAGAATAAAAAGCATTTTGGTAGAATTGGAAAAAAACTATAAGTCTTATGTATGTGAACTAAGGGAACCAAATTCAAGCATCAAAAAATAAATCTTCTTCTTCTTCGACTTGTAACACATTTGGATCATAAAAATAATAAAAGTGAACCACCAGGATATGAGAAAAATGGAATTTTACTTTCAGTTTACAGTTAAATAATAAAAGCTACTACAAAATTTTCCCTAGTAAAATTATTTTCTCATCTGTGCAGTATTCCCTATCTTTCCACAATACGAGGATTGTTAAGTTTGCAATTACTCAGGTGATAAGGAAATGAATACGTTTCTAAGCAATGTAACATTTTAGATTTCACTAGAAAAGGAACACAATTTACTATGTCCATGTAAAATTACGAAATCAGATATCAGCCACCGAACGTCAGAAAACTGAAATTATGATACTGTAAAAGAATTAATCAGGAAGGAACCTGCCAAGCTGCTCAAGGTCCATGCTGGCAAAGTCTTTCCAAAACGGCATAAAGGACTCAGCATTGTAGTTTATCTCTTGGTCGTTGTTGATGTTGTTATTGTTGTCCTGCTGCACTGGAGGAAATGTTGGAGGCAGTTCCAGCGATGGCTGGATCTGATGGAGGTCTACCACTGCAGATGGCTGGAGCGGAGGCGAGATAGATGCAACTGATGAATAAGGTATCAGGTTGTTTTTTGTTGCAATAGGGGCATTTAATGCAGAGGTAGTTCCAGTGGCGGCCTGGATTGCTGGTTCAGATTGTTTTAGGAGCCACCTAATGGTATCACCATCTGTCTTATGACCCAGGTCCTTAGTCAGTTGGAAAATAAACACCGCACAGTCGGATGGCATTCTCACCCTCCTATCACGCCCTCTGACTCTTTTATGCCGGTCAGGCTTATTTGAGCGCTTCGGCATATAGTCACTTTTGAGAAAAACCTTTTTGGAGATCCCTAGGGTCTCGGGGATTGGTAGAACAGGATTTTTACCCTTCTTTGACCCTTCATTCTCTTGAGTTGCCAGTAACTGTCTCTCAAGTTCCCCTGCGAATGTCTCATCCGGCTCTGAAGATCCCATTTTACCTATCACACAGAAATTCAGTGAGTTTGACACACTTGCAAAGGGGTTTAGGCACGCAGAGGGGGGACAAAATTTTGATGTCGATAAACGACAGCCATGCTTTTATATACGAATCCGAAAATAATAGCATTTTAAGGATTATTTCAAGATACTTACAGCAAGTTCTTGAATTATTATTATTATTATTATTATTATTATTATTATTATCAAACTGGAAACAAATCTGTAAATACTAATTTAGAGTTACGAAGCAAAAAATCGCTGCTGTAACTTCACCATGAGGAAGATGTTTAAGTTTTTTTTAATGAAAATAAGAATTTAATGTGTCTATCATGAATTAAAATGGCAAATGAAACACAGATGTTTATGTTTTTAAATTGTAGCGGCGTTATAAAGTTGGGAAAGAAAAGCTCCAAAAAGGGATTACAATGAGTCTAAAACCGATAATGCCAAGATAAATTAACATTTTAAATCAAGATTTAGGATGTATATCTGACGAACTCTCCTAATTAGTTTCACATTTATCATATGTAGGAAAGGATAGATACTCGAGTTAAGTCTTACTCTATTACTGATTATATATTAAACTGATTCAGAGTACGAACCAATTTCTAATAACAAAAATGATTTCTGACCTTGCTTTTCGTGCCACCAAATGCGAAAGCTCGCCTAAATGGGTGTCAGTTCTCGGAAATGGCCTTCAGTTTTGCGGCACAAATTTTTAGGAAACAACAATGGAGGTGCTTCAACTTAATCTCAGCTTGATTTTTCCATAGAATTACTCGGGTGAAGGCTGCCAACAAGTGATGAATAAACAGTGTCATCGGGAGTGATCCCCGCAGCTATCATCTCATCATACAAATGAAAGGCGTCATCAGACCTCCCATCTTTCGACAGTCCTGATATCATTGTGGTGTATGTTACAACATTCTTGGTCAAGCCCTCAGCAGGCAGTTTGTTAAACAACTTGAAGGCTTCATCAACTCTACCTGCTGAGCATTCCCCAAGTATTAGGGTTGAGTAGGTGTAAATGTCTGGTTTCAGACCTCGACCGACCATTTCAGCCATGAGCCTATAAGCTTCCTTCATTTTTCCTTGTTTGGCATACCCATCTATAAAACAATTGTAAGTCTTCGTGTTGGGTTTCACCGCCCTTTTCTCCATTTCACGAAGCACTATTTTGGCTTCGATGAAGTTCCCTTGCTTGCAATGTATGTCAATTAGTGTTGTGAAGCTTACTGTGTTGTGACTGATGCCACTGTCAACCATGTAAAACAAGACACTCTTGGCTTCTTCATACTGTTTGTTCCGACAGAAAGCACTGGCAATTGTGTTGCATGTATACACATCAGGCTCAATTCCTTTGTTCGCCATAATATCACGGACATTCAAGGCTTTGTCAATCATTCCTTTTTTGCAGTACCCGTCAATTAGAGTATTAAATGTCACCTTATTCATATCAATACCTCGACCTTGCATCATCCCAACTAAAACATCCGCAGCCTCAACCTGCCCTGCCTTACATGCACCATTAATCAATGCACCAAAAGTCTTGGCAGTTGGTTCAAGCCCTTTCCCAACCATCTCATCAAATAAAGCTGATGCTCTCTTCATCTTACCCGTCTTACAATTCCAGCTGATGATCGAAGTATACACATACGCATCAGCTTTCACACCCATCTCACACATCTCCTCAAACAAACGTTCTGCAACCTCAAATTTCCCCACACTCGCATACCCTTCCATCAAAATTGTGTAAGTCCCCGCATTCTTATCCACATTCGCACCCTCCATCAACTTCAACACCTCATCCGCACCCACAAAATCAAACTTCTTAACATAAGCCCCGATCAATGTGTTGTAAGTGTAAGCATTCGCCTTCAACCCGCCACAACTTATTTCATCCAACAACGCCCTGGCTCGACCGACCTCACCTTTTCTACACAACCCATCAACGGAAATAGTCATCGAATACACCGTAATCTCAACACCCGCATCCTTCATTTTCCAAAAAAACTCCAAACACATATCCACCAAACCATCCCTCTTCATCGCAATCAACATCACCATACACGCCCGTTCATCAATCTCAATCCCATTCTCCACCATATACTCAAAAACCTCAACACCCTTATCAAATATTTTCCCCTCAGCATAAACCCGAAGCAACATATCAAACACCTTACGTGCATCTCTCCCAACAATCCCATTCTCATCCAAAACACCCCCCACACTCACCGCCGAGCACCCCAAATCCTCATCCGCCACCGCAACACTCATCATCTCCTTCGCCACTGCAAATCTCTGATCAATAAACAACCTACAAATTAAAGTAAAGTGTGCTCTGAGGTCGAGTTTGTGCGAAACTAAAGATGATGAATTGTGCTTCAAAAAATTGAAGAATGAAATGCATGATTGAGTAGGAAGCTCCGGTGATGAGAGGATGAGATGGGTGGCTTTTGGTTCAAGTTGTGATAGTAGAGATGGTGAGGAATTGAGTGAATCTGGTCCGGAGGTTTTTATGAGTTTAATGACACGTCTGACTAGGGAGGTCAAGGAAGATTGAGGCTTTGGATTGGAATTGATAATATTGGTTGCTAAGGCTTTCTGGGTCATCGACATAAGAGAGAAAGGTCGGAGCTTTAACTGCGACGCCGCTCGTGAAGTTGATTTGTATTGGAAGACAGAGACAAATGCAGCCTCCTCCCAATTCACAAACTTTAATTTTTATAGTATTTTTTCATTTTCGCCTTTTTTTTTAATCTTCTACAGTTCTACTTAATAATAAAATACAATAGACCCTCATTAACATTTTTTTTTCGATAGGTCTCATTAACATTTTGAAATACTTTTTTTACGATTTTTTTTCTTTCTAATCTCTCTTAATAGAATAACCACAATCCATACAGATCCGTTTAAATTTACACAGAACATACGGATCCAACACGGTCCATTAAAAATTAAATTTTAAATTTACACACAACATACGGATCCGGCCCATAAAATTTACACAGACCACACGGATCCAAAAATGATTGATTGAGTCCCGCCCGTATTTGATCGGTTCGATTGTGCATTCAGACAATGCATCCCGTCGGAACGACGGACAGTACGCTAGTTTTATATAATTAACTTGTTTTTAAAATATATGTTTTCACATTATTTTCCTTTTTAAACTTATTGTTGATAAATTTTGTTGCGTAGGGCTTGGAAAATTCCATCAAATTCAGAAACAAAGTTGATGTCTAAAAGTAGATGGCAACGAACATGTCGGAAAAGGTTGGCGGCAGATTGCGACCTGTCCTACGCAGGTTGAAACTATCAAAATTGACCTGTCATATCCCACGCCGACCTACCTGCTATGTCCGCAATTAATTAAGATTAATTAAAAATTAATTAAGGGTTAATCGAGATGGGCAAAAAATTTCCTACCCTTTTTAGCTCGCGAGGCAGGACGGCGGGCCAGATCAGCGGGTCGAATTGACATCCTATCCAAAAGGCCATACAAAGTGTAGCTATAAGTAACCAATTACGATAGTTCATAAGAAACCATGGCAACTGACGAAGCCATGGAAACTTAAGACATAATCCGGACAGTGAAGGAAAATAAAAGTATCTTTATAAATTTGGATGCATTTTTTGTAACTCTCTTGTGAGATTTAAGAGTAGAGGTCGTCTTCATCGGCAGTAGCTGCAGTGGCAAAGGGATCAGCTGTGCCTGCATCTGTGCCGCTGGACTCTGGGAATCTGAACTCTGTTCCGAAGCCTCTGGACTGTTGGAGTGTTTGAGCAAATGCTTGGTATTTCCTGATGTCTGCATCACTGACACTGCGACGAGCATATTTCATTGATTCTTCGAAGTGTGCAGCTCTGATTTCAGCTACCTCGTCGTCGAGGTCTTCCTCCATAGCTTCTGGGTTTTCGGCTCTTCTCTTCTCCCTCTCAATGTCCTGGATACAAGGGGAGTCAAGTGTGAGGTAATATTAATGCGAAAGAAAAACAGTACTAAACAAGCAGTGAGAACTTGTTGTCACCTTTTCAATGTTTTCTCTGATGGCATACTTGCAAGCACGTTGGCAAATCTCAGTAATGTCAGCACCACTGAATCCCTGAGTGTGCTTTGCGAGAACACGGATGTCCACATCTTTGGCAACAGGAGATTTTCTGAGGGCTGCCTTGAAAATCTGAAGACGAGACTCCTCATCAGGGAGAGGAATGTAAATTAGCTGATCGAGACGTCCAGGTCGAAGCAGAGCAGGGTCAATAATGTCTGGCCTGTTGGTAGCACCAATGATAAAGACCGTCTTCTTGGCAGACATACCATCCATCTCAGTTAGGAGCTGGTTCAGAACTCTATCAGCAGCACCTCCAGCATCTCCTTGGCTACTTCCTCTCTGCAAACATTTTTGAAGATAATAATATTTAGACTAGCGTGCTGGAACTGACTACAGCTAATTGTAAAGAGATACCAGCATCAGATTCGGTATAACAGTGTGTTTGTTAGGAATACCTGCGTAGCAATGGAATCAAGCTCATCAAAGAACAGGACGCATGGTGCAGAACCACGAGCCTTGTCAAAGATCTCACGAACATTGGCCTCACTTTCTCCAAACCACATAGTGAGGAGCTCAGGCCCCTTGATGCTGATGAAGTTGGCTTGGCATTCATTGGCAATAGCCTTGGCAAGCAAAGTTTTACCACATCCTGGAGGGCCATAGAACAAAACACCCTTTGAAGGGGACATGCCAAACTTCTCGAACTTCTCTGGGTGCTCCACTGGATATTGAACAGTCTGCATAGAATCAAATAAATAAAATGAGCGACATTAACCATAAAACAAAATATAGTCGTCATCCAAAAGACGCGTCATTGTTTTTAATAATGAAGTGTTTCTACCTCTTGAAGCTCTCGCTTGACATTCTCAAGTCCACCGATGTCCTCCCAGCTAACATTAGGAACCTCCACAACCTGCGTATCCCAAACAATCATGTCAACAAAAACAGAATCACGAACAAAGTGCTGCAGCTCCTACGATCATACACAGATCTTAGTTGCATCAAACATAAACTTACCGTTTCACGCAGGGCAGACGGGTTGCTTGTTCCTAGAGCAGTCTTAAAGTGCTCGTCAGTAACAGCCATAGAATTCAGGATCTCAGCATCAATAGACTCGTCTTCCAAGTCGATCACATCCATTTTCTCCCTAATACATTGTAGAGCAGCTTCAGTACACAAAGCAGCTAAATCAGCCCCAACATAACCATGAGTTTCCTTGGAAATCCTCTCTAGATCAACCTGCAAAACGAGATGGTTCAGATTCTGCTGCACTGCAATTAGCCATGGATTTAAATAAATTGCCAAACAAAAAAATCTTACATCCTCCGAGAGTTTCATGTTTTTGGTGTGGATGCGCAAAACCTCAAGTCTCCCAATCTCATCAGGCACGCCAATATCGATTTCTCTATCAAATCTACCAAACCTCCTGAGAGCTGGATCAATGCTATTAGGACGATTTGTTGCTCCCATCACTATCACATGGGCTCTCGACTTGAGACCATCCATAAGGGTTAGAAGCTGAGACACAATACGCCTCTCTACCTCACCATTAGTCTTCTCCCTCTTGGGAGCAATAGAATCTATTTCATCAATAAATATAATGGAAGGTGCATTCTTTTCTGCTTCCTCAAAAGCTTTCCTTAAGTTACTCTCACTCTCACCAGCTAACTTCGACATGATTTCAGGGCCATTAATGCAGAAAAAGAATGCCCCAGTTTCGTTAGCAACAGCTCGGGCAATCAAAGTTTTACCAGAACCTGGAGGTCCATATAGCAATATACCCTTAGGTGGCTTGACACCAATAGATTTGAAAAGCTGAGGATGCCTCAAAGGAAGCTCCACTAGCTCTCTAATCTGTGCCATCTGCTTCCTGACTCCACCAACGTCATCATAACCCACTTCATCGAGTCTATCCTCATCTTCACGGCGGACAGGCTCACCCTCACAAAATATTTCCGTGTCAGGGGCAACCACACAGTACTCAGCAGGGTCTGTTTCAATCACCTTGAATTCGACACTCCTCATGCCTCCTCTCACCAGAAAGAAATCACCTTTCCTTACTGGACGATAAGCTTCAAGGAAGTAAGCTGCATACGTAAAAAGCAAGTTGACATTATTAACCGTCCTGTAGCAACCAAAACAAATTTGCAGCACACACATAAAAATTAGCTGACTGAGGAGTCTGCTGAAACAAGTCCATTCGATACTTACGTTTGAGATAAGCATCAAATAAATTCCCAGTGACACCCTCAATAGTATCATCCACAGGAAGTATATGAACTCTCTTTCCATACTTAACATCGGCACATTGATGAACAGACACAACATCTCCAAGTCTGACTCTCAGATTCGCCCTGACAACCTTGTTCATCCTGATTTTTGGCTCATCACAGGTATCATCCGCTAATGCAATGCATATAGTATCCTTTCTTTTCTTTCCCTGCACAGAACAAAACAGCAATTATCAGAAAATATCACTAAACCCTAACTCAACACAAGCGACCCAACGAACCGATCAAAACCCAATCTAAGTTTCCGCAATCATATCAAATAAGATCAAAGCACCACAGTTTCAAACAAATCCAAGATATAACTACAATACATTGATCAAAAAACCCCTTCCATCAATTACCAAGCCAAGATCCAAACCCTAACCCTAGAAAAACCCCAACTCGCTACACAACATCCAATCCACAAAATCAACATCAAATAAACCCTAATCACATAAAAAATTACAACATCCCCACCTTAATCAGAATCGTATCACCACGGAAAAGCTGCAACTTCTCCATAGTATCAGGATGCATCGCAACCACAGAATTATCATCATTAATCGCCTCATCAACAACCAATCTATTAGCAGCCTTCTTCCTTTCCAATATAGCCGTACTAAAGTCCCTCTTCGTTCCCTTCCTACAATCAACACTCATCAGTTCAGAAATCCAAACCCTAACAACAATATTAACAATAAAGGTTGAAACTTTATGATCGAATCGGGCGAGAATGGGACTTACGAGTCGGAGGATTCAGCTTGATTCGCCATGGCTATGAATTCGAGTAGAGAAATCGAAAGACTGGAGCGATTGGGTTGGGAAGAGAGATCTGGAGTGAAGACGATGTGTTGTTTGTATTTATGAAGGTTGGCTTGGGAGAGAAGAAAAGTTTATTATTTCTATATTTTATTTTATTTTGGAAATTGTTTATCTTTCAAAATTAAGATATAATACTAAAATACTATCTAAACTATAAAAAATTAGAAAACGGACGTAAAATCAAAATTAAATTTATAATTTTATCTCTCTCCACTATTAATTATAAATATTAGACCCATTAAATAAAAATTAAAATTAAAAATCTTAAAGATTAAAGATTAAAATTTAAAACAAAATTTAAAAATTAACATTAACAATAAAAAATTAAACGAAAAATATTAGCATTTTAGGTGAATCAAATGTAAATACGAAAAAAAAATCGTCAGGAGGTCAACGAGTGAACGAAAGCTCAAAATATGAACTGACTATTTTGTCCATACTTTTAAATTTTTATTCTTAAACAAACCACATGGTTCAGTCCGACCCATAAAAAATTAAAAATTAATAGTTTAAAATACACAAACCACACGGGCCCGTTTAAATTTACACAGACCACACGGATCCAATCCGGCCTATTAAAAATTAAAATTTTATATTTACCCAGACCACACGGACCCGTTTAAATTTTCAGAGAAAAACACAGGCTCAACCCGATCCATTAAAAATTTAAATTTACACAGATCACACGGGTCCGTTTAAATTTTCACATAACACAAGGGTCCAACCCGACCCATTAAAAATCTATCTATATATATAATAGAATTAGGTGTCATGAATCAACCATTTAGCGACGATATTTTCGTCTCTAATGTCATTT
>JAWWMW010000103.1:250236-265384 GCA_035048345.1 Echeveria elegans | reverse complement strand
CTAATAGGGTTAGTTTACCTGAATAGCACAACTCTTAAATAGCAGGGCGAATCCATTTTGTTAATAAATTATGAATCTATTAGTAGTAACATATAAAAAAGTGGATGTTCAGAAGAGGGAATCCACTTTGCTGTAACCATATGATTCTAACACAAAAATGTACAGAATAGATAGGTTACTTTGTTGTATTATACTCTAAATAAAAATCTCAGATAAAAGCTCTAAATCTATGCAGCATCAAAAAAAAAAAATCCATTTGAAAAACATAACATTTTTCAGTAAGAATGCATTTATATTCTGATCGGCCAATAACAGAATGCCACAATTCAAAGATCATTAAGTATTTGAAAATGATGAGAGCTAAATAAAACGATTTTTATTTGAGCATCATAACAATTCTGTTGAAAACTCTTTATTATTATATAAATTGTAAATACTAATTTTATAACTTTGATGCACAATTTTTAATTGTAGTCAACAATTATTTTATTAAGGAAGAATAATTCTTGAAATTACAAATTTTGTCTATCAATAAAATAATTAACTCACTATTGTTGGAGGATTCAGTTTCAATTTAATAGGTCTTGAATTTTATGGTGAATAGATCCCGCTAAATTGGAAAATTAGCAAGTTGAATTTTGATTCACATATTTTCCTTATGCATTTAGATGTGTCTCGAAATCGGGTTAGTCATGGTAATCCTTAGCTGGATGACACGAATCAATTTGTTGTAACCTCTAGCAAAATCTACCGAAGATGTATTCTGTAAACTTGAAATTAGATTTATATTCTGATCGGCCAATAACAAAATACAACGTGGATCAATTCAAAAAATTATAAAAAATTTTGAGGGTAAAAAATAACACGATGTTGTTCTAACATCATATAAAAAAGAGCCATATTGAAAACTAGGATACCTAATCACAAATGTAAATCACATTTTTAATAACATCATATCATGGAGAAATGTGTTTTTGAAAAATTAAAATATATGTAATCAAAAAAAAATATATATTCAACCACAACATAAAATTATTAAATATGAGTTTTTATTTAATGAAAATGTACCTCATAATCATTCATTCATAATCTCACTACTTTATCCTTCCCTCCAGCATTTAGAGAGAGAGAGAGAGAAAATTAAGCTCATCAGCGCCTCCTCCAAATTCACTCCCAAAACCCTAATTCTCCGATCTCCATGGCGGCCGCCGATCCATCTCAGATTCAGCAAGCACAAATCGCCGCCATCCTCGGCCCTGATTTCTCCCAATTCGAAACCCTAATCTCACATCTTATGTCCTCAACCAACGAGCAACGCTCCCAAGCCGAAACGCTCTTCAACATATGCAAACTCAATCATCCCGACGCACTTTCACTCAAACTTGCTCAACTCCTACACGCCTCACCGCACGCTGAGGCTCGTGCCATGTCTGCTATATTGCTTAGGAAGCTGTTTACTCCTGATGACTCCTCCATTTGGCCGCGTCTCGCTCAATCCACTCGCGCCAATATTAAATCTGTTTTGCTTGAGTGCTTGCAGCGGGATGATGCTAAGACCATTACTAAGAAGCTTTGTGATACTATTTCTGAATTGGCATCTGCTCTTCTGCCGGAGAATGGATGGCCTGAGCTGCTGCCTTTTATGTTTAATTGTGTTAATTCGGATAATATCAAATGGCAGGAGTCTGCCTTGATGATATTTGCGCAGTTGGCACAGTATATCGGTGATACTCTTATTCCGCATCTTAGTGCGTTACATTCGTTGTTTTTGAAGTGTTTGGGTGCTTCCATGAATTTTGATGTTAGAATTGCTGCCCTCGGAGCGTCTATCAATTTTATACAGTGCCTGTCTAGTGCCTCCGATAGGGATAGGTTTCAGGATTTGTTACCGCTGATGATGCAGACCTTGACGGCTGCACTTAATAATGGACAAGAAGCAACTGCACAGGAAGCACTGGAGTTGCTGATTGAATTGGCTGGCACTGAGCCAAGATTCTTGAGAAGGCAACTGGTTGATGTGGTCGGTGCTATGCTTCAGATTGCTGAAGCTACTTCTTTGGAGGAGGGCACTAGACATTTGGCGGTTGAGTTTGTTATAACACTGGCAGAAGCAAGGGAGAGAGCACCTGGAATGATGAGGAAGTTGCCGCAGTTCATTCAGAGATTGTTTTCTATCCTGATGACTATGTTGTTGGACATTGAAGATGATGCTGCCTGGCACACTGCAGATTCAGAAAATGAAGATGCTGGAGAGTCCACTAATTATTGTGTGGGGCAAGAATGTTTGGATAGACTGGCAATTTCGTTGGGTGGAAACACTATTGTGCCCGTTGCTTCAGAGATACTTCCGGCTTACCTTGCTGCTCCCGAGTGGCAGAAGCATCATGCTGCCCTTATAGCTCTGGCGCAGATTGCTGAAGGGTGCTCCAAGGTATTAACGAAAAAACACTGTTTATTGCACATGTGTTTGTTTGAATAGATGTCTTTGTAATTATGGGAAATTTCCCAGCCATTATGCTTCAAGTGGGAATTTACGTAATAACCGTTAAAAACATCGATGCAGGTGATGATAAAAAATCTCGAACAAGTCGTGACCATGGTCCTGAAGTCATTTGCTGATGACCATCCGCGTGTTCGCTGGGCGGCTATAAACGCCATCGGGCAACTATCCACAGACTTGGGCCCTGATCTTCAAGTCCAATTCCACCATTTGGTGTTACCGGCACTCGGTAGAGCTATGGAAGATTTTAAGAACCCAAGAGTTCAGGTTCGTAATGACATTCTTGGAGCTGTAACATGATGCTATCGACATTTTATTATTAATTACCTACTATCATTCATGACATTTTTTCCATACTAGGCACATGCAGCTTCAGCAGTGCTCAATTTCAGCGAAAACTGCACACCAGATATATTGACTCCATATTTAGATGATATTGTGGCCAAATTGCTTGTTCTCCTCCAGGTTTTTGACTTTCGCTTGCTTTTCAGCTTTCTTTTAAGCCATTCCTTCATTGCACATAAATTTTTCATAACATGAGCTCTCTCATGTGTTTTTTCTGTCCCAATGGTTGGTTTGTCAATTATTTATTTGGTGGAAGCTTGAAGTATCTGACATGACTTGTCTTTCATTCAGAACGGTAAGCAAATGGTACAGGAGGGTGCGTTGACTGCCTTAGCATCTGTTGCTGATTCATCTCAGGTACTGTTGTAATTCTTTTATCGAATAATGCCAACATGCATTATTAGTTTATTACTCAGGCACTTCGGCTTATGCATTATTGGTTTTCAGGAGCAATTTCAAAAGTATTATGATACTGTCATACCCTACTTGAAAGCTATCTTGGTCAACGCCAATGACAAGTCAACGCGAATGCTCCGTGCAAAGTCTATGGAGTGCATTAGTTTGGTTGGTATGGCTGTGGGGAAGGACAAATTCAGGAACGATGCAAAACAGGTGACAACTGTCGAAATTTTTGCTACCGAATCATGTGTTTGCTATTTTTCCAGTCATTTAAAAATGAGGAAAGTCTGCTAGACCATTTTCAGTCTATGAGTACATCATTTTGTACAGGCCTGAATAGTATTGATCATCTCCAGTAAATTTTTTTTGCTGCTACATCATGCAATATTATGAGTCACTCATTTCTGATTGGCTATTGGTAGGTCATGGAAATACTTATGTCATTGCAAGGATCTCAAATGGAGGCAGATGATCCAACAATCAGCTATATGTTACAGGTGTCCAGATGACTTTTAATTAATTTTTATTTTCTTTTATAAATTGCAGTATGAATTTAGTTGTAACTGAGATCTTACATAATACTTCAGGCATGGGCCCGGTTGTGCAAGTGCTTAGGGCAGGATTTCCTCCCATACATGAGTGTAGTCATGCCACCTTTGCTTCAATCAGCTCAACTCAAGCCTGATGTAACAATAACATCTGCAGATTCGGATGCAGATATCGATGATGATGATGATGACAGGTTTGTCAACTATGCATTGTTTCGTACACATTTTCTGAGTTTAGCGACAGACTTGGCATGCTCCAAAGGCATCTGTTCTTGTTAATAATTTTACAATCTCAGTGTACATAATTCTTGAAAAAGCCTTGGAACAACCCTTGTAGCACTGTTTTTATCTTCGATGCTCTTGTACAGACCTGTTGCATTGAGCATGTAATTCTTGCCTTGCAATGAGTATTCGCATTCATAACATTGATTGCCTTATTTAGCAATTTTATCACTTACATGGATGCCCTTTATTTATGGCTTTCATTTTGCATTGTAACAGCATTGAGCATATCACTCTCGGGGACAAAAGAATTGGTATTAAAACTAGTGTATTGGAGGAAAAGGCTACGGCATGTAATATGTTGTGTTGTTATGCGGATGAGTTGAAAGAAGGATTTTTCCCATGGATTGATCAGGTATCCATTGAGTCTCTCAAAACTCGACATTATGTGGCTTCTGAATTCTTTTTGTTTAGGGTTCTAATTGAAGTCAATGTAGGTTGCAACTACTTTGGTGCCTCTTCTGAAATTCTACTTCCATGAAGAAGTTAGAAAGGCTGCTGTTTCTGGTACATGCTCCCGCCAATTGCTGAACGTGGCTAATTTTAGATATATACGTGATCAGTTCATTAAATTAAATCTTACTTTGCAGCTATGCCGGAGTTGCTACGCTCTGCTAAATTGGCCATAGAGAAGGGACAATCACAAGGCCGTAACGAGTCATATATCAAGCAATTGTCTGATTACATTGTGCCAGCTTTGGTAGAAGCTTTGCACAAGGTGACATGCGTTCTTATTGGACCTTGGTTCTTTAATCATGCAAAACCTAACAAACTGATTACTCATAATGTTGGTTGATTTGGTTTCAGGAACCTGAGACTGAGATATGTGCGAACATGTTGGATGCACTTAATGAATGCATTCAGGTCAGAAGCTATTGCATTTCAATAAGTCCCCTCTTTTTTTACATTGCTTTTCATGAAAGTGCAATAGTTTTACCACGTCATGCGAAAAGGAGAAAGACTCACAGTAGCTCGTTTTTTTCTGTGCAGATAAGCGGGCCTATTCTTGAAGAAAGTCAAGTAAGGTCCATCGTGGATGAGATCAAACTAGTCATCACAGCAAGTTCAACCAGGAGAAAAGAACGAGAAGATAGGGCAAGAGCAGAAGATTTTGATGCAGAGGAAGGAGAATTACTGAAGGAAGAAAATGAGTTGGAAGAGGAGCTATTCGACCAAGTACATTCCTCACGAACAATTTTGGCTGTTCTTTTATGTTTATGCTTCTATCATGATAAGAGTTCGATTTGAAACCCTATTTTTTTAAAATGATTCAGGTGGGTGATTGCTTAGGCACACTGATCAAATTATTCAAGTCTTCTTTCTTGCCTTTGTTTGATCAGCTATCCTCGTACATCACTCCTATGTGGGTAAGCCTCTTAGTTCTCCCTGAAAGGTTTGTTTGTCAGCATCTTTTGTATATTTATCTATGCACTGAACATGAAGTAACATTTGGTGTATAATGTAAGATGCTATAGTTTCTAAATTATTTGAAAGGTTGGCTTACTCAGCAGATTGTGCCGCTTTCAATATTGCTAATCGATCTTTTGTTTTAGTATGTTGTACTTCTACGAATATGTACTCATATTAAAAAATTGTTATTAAATACGTCATTTTGTCTTATGCACGCAATGGCTTCTTTGCTGTGTATGTGTTGTGCGCTGCGAAAGGAATTTATTAGAGGTTGAAATTTCTTTCACTTTGTATTTACAGGGTAAGGATAGAACTGCTGAGGAGAGGAGAATTGCGATTTGTATCTTTGATGATATCGCTGAATATTGTCGAGAGAGTGCTCTTAAGTAAATTCTCTTGTTATTTTTACCACAAGTAAAATACTTAATGTTTGTCATGTCTCGCTGTTGCTCTAATGCCGAAGTTTGCAGGTACTACGATATGTATCTCCCTTTCCTGTTGGAAGCCTGCACAGATGAAAATCCAGATGTTCGACAGGTGTCTGTTATACATTTGCCAGTCCAAGTGCTTTTCTGATTACCAGTGATAGTGATATTCATATCAGAGAGAAAATTTTATTGTTTCCCAGGCTGCTGCGTATGGCATTGGTGTTTGTGCTGAATTTGGTGGAACAGTATTTAAACCACTTGTTGGAGGTAATTTTCGTGACTTGTGTACCGTTCGTACTGTTAGGATTTGTTCACTTATTCATTAACTTTTTTTTCTTTTCCCAGAGGCTCTTTCTAGGCTTAATATAGTTGTATCACATCCTAATGCATTGCACTCGGACAATGTAATGGCCTATGACAATGCGGTCTCTGCCCTTGGGAAAATCTGCCAGTTTCACCGCAGCAGCATAAATGGAGCACAGGTATTTCTACAGTACATTAGTTAGCAGCCTTTTGCATCTCGTTAACAACGAGTAGTGTCTTTGTTAAGTCTACAATTCTTCAGCTGATCTTAATACCCTTGCAATAATTGGTATCCACCTTGTGTGCACTTGTGCTTGGATATTAATGAGGAGAGAATATGGTTGGCCTAACCTGCAACTTCCGAATTATCTATGTTCAATCTAATGGTGATATATTGAGATGAGCTTCTTTTTGTTGTTCTTGCGGAAATGTATTCCACTTACTTCATTTTTGATTTATTTGCATTTTTCTGAATTAATTGATTATGGCCCTTCCAGGTTGTGCCAGCATGGCTAGCATGCTTGCCTATTAAAAGTGACCTGATAGAAGCAAAGATGGTCCATGAGCAGCTTTGTGCCATGGTGGAGAGGTATATATTTGTAAGTTGTAACCTAGGTTGTGAGATGTTTGCGTATGGACTACGTTCAGGATTGTGATTCAGTCAATCTTGGTGTCTTGTGTCTTCAGGTCAGACACAGATCTTTTAGGTGACCAAAATCAGCACCTTCCCAAGATTGTTACAGTTTTTGTTGAGGTATGGCATTTGGATCATATAATTGTTTCGTTTCACTCTTGCTAATCTTATATCATGTATATGTTCTATGTTAAAATTTAATGAAAACTCTTGTTTCAGATAATACTTGCTGGGAAAGATCTGGCGACTGAACAGACAGTCAGTCGGATGGTAAATGTCTTGAAGCAAGTACAACAAAGACTGCCCCCAGCTGTACTGGCGTCAACATTCTCAGCTCTGCAGCCTCAGCAGCAACTTGCCCTCCAATCGATGCTCTCTTCATAAGCGCTTAATATGTTTTCCAATTTGTTGTTCAAGTCAGTATGTTGTGTGGCGTTGAAGCAAAGTCAGTCGGTTCACCATACCACAGGGTTACCATTATTATTCTTTTCCGGTCATTTGTGAGTTCCCATTTTTGGCTATTGTAATGGGGGGCAATGTTTCACAGTCGGGTCAGATGAACATTATTGGGCAAGTGTATAGTAGATAAATTCTGCGGCCTTGATGCGACGGCGGCTCATCTTTTTTTAAAGAATGGTGGAGATCAAGGAGAGGCTGCCTCTGTTGGATTTACATTCTGGGAAGTATTTCTTTTTATTTATATGTGAGCTTGGGGTCGGAGTGTATAACTCTTGCATCAGTTTTGGAACTATTTGTGGTACACAATAATCATATTGATATGAAAACTTTGTGATAGTGTTGTGTGCCATCAATTTTTGGGGTACGTTTACCTTTTCCTGCATTGCGTGAGGGATGGTGGCCATCATGAATGCCTGGACAGGACTGATGTTGTGTCCTACAACCTTAAGCTGGGGTTGCTGATCTTTTTTCTGTTGATGTAGGCACTAGGAATATGCCCAAGTGACGGAGGAGACCACTGCTTTGTTTTAGGTAAATCAACATTGTGTGAAAAAGTTATTTTTCTTTTAAATAAATTCCTCCATCAAAACGGAGGTCTAATATTGGGTTGGGTTGAAGTCTGGGACGGCATTATTCAGTGCTCCATGAACATGGTGTGACGCAAACATTCAATGTGTCTGCTAAGACGTCACTTCATCGGTTAGCTTTCAATTCCTTTGCCGTGCTTGGCAACTCATTCTTACTAGAAACTGAGAAGTTTGAGGAATAAAAATAAAATAGAAAGTTTGATAACAAAATAATTTTTCCGTTCATATAATATTTCTATGTTTTACTTCCAGTTTTAGCTTAGCTCCTGATGTATATAGTGTTTTCATCCGCCAAAAAAGAGAGGGTTTTCAGCTGACAATTCCAGTGGTTTCAGCTTCTGATATCTGTGCTTAATCAATCTAACCTGACCAAACATTTCTTGGGACAGATCCCCCATTCAATTGCTGTAGTCGTCGATTCCAGAAGATCCGTTTAACGCCAGAGGCTGAAACAATTCGATACTTGATTTCATGATAACGCAGAACTCTTTCTGTCAGAGAGATGAAGAAAGATATTCTATTAAAATTAATTAATTGTTACAAATACAAATCAATATGAGAGATTAATTGTAATTAATTAATTGTTTCAAAGAATGACCGGGTGGTCAATATTAGGACAAAAGTTATCAGAAGATTAGTAGTTTAATTTGTAGTTTAACTCTTGTTACAAACATTAAAATTATTTAATTCGTCGTAATTTTCTTGAAATGATCTTCTGTTTGGAATAATGAGAGTGTGAGAGTAAAAATAAAATAAAAGTAATAAAGTAGGAAAGAGAGTGTATTGTGAGAGTGAATTAATTGCCTTAAAAGGAAATAGGAAGAACTTTAAGGGACATCTGAATACGAAAGTAGGAAGAATAAAAGAGGACAGAGGGAGTAGTAAAATTATTTATCTTCCATGAGAAAGTTTAGCTGCTCTATTGGATTATTCAACTGGTCAGCTGTAGCACAAATATGCCTTAGTTTGGGTTTTAGGCTTCTGTTTTTCTCAACATTGTAGAATTATTTTAGTTGTTTCCAACGTATCAGCCCATTAAAAAAAACACATTTCTAGTGTCCTTACTAACACTGTACTTACAACACCTTTTGCAAACTGACCTCAGACAAACATATTCAACGAATGAACATGGCAAATTGGTTTAGAGCCAAGATATTCAAACATTCACAAACATAGATTCAATTCATCACAACGGCACAAGCATTTTCGACTTGGCGTTTCCTGTCACCACAGCAGTGAAAACATGTCACATAAAGCATAACAAAACATGAGCTTTTTTTATTTTTACCATCTTCCACGCAAAAGCATAGTTCTTCCAACATAAGTATGAAATTGTTTCCTAAAAACGCTCGAATCCTGTACAGATGCATCTCAAAAGCCTTTAAACAAAATCCCAACTTCATAGAATTACTCAATGAGTCCCACTGCCGTTACAATTGACTCCATTAGTTGAGCCGTTACTGTACTTTTCCCCATTGCCATTTTGGTGGTAATGGTTGGGTGAAGAATACCCATTGATAATCTCTTGCTTCTTTGATGTTGTTTTTGCATGCATACCGTTTTGCAATACTGTGTCTAACTGGCCGCTGGCCGCCGCGATTAGGCCTGATAATAATTTTGGTCTTTGATTTAGTGCATGCAAGAGAATGAAATGCTTTTTCCTTATTTGAATTTTAAATAAGGGTACCTAGAAACAGTGGAGAGGGTTTTCCCGGTCTTGACTTGAACTCCGGATGAAACTGAACTGCAATGAAATAAGGATGGTTGCAATTTTCTATAATCTGCAAACAACGCGTAAGGCGGGATCAAATCAAAACAACATTTTCACAATGTGCTCAAGTTATGTACATCTAGTCAAATATCGTACGGAAGAAATTATTCTAAAAAGACTTACTTCCATACGGCAACCAGTTCCATCCTTTCCCACGAAGGACAGCCCAGACTTCTCGAATTGTTCAATCATTTCTGGGTTCACCTGCAGATTATACATTATAATGAACATTTAAATATCATTCTTGTAGATGAGTTATAACAAGTAACAAGAGATTTATAGCTGTTAATCTCACTTCATATCTGTGTCGGTGTCTCTCATCCACAGAGCTTTCATTACCATACCTACAAGAATAAAACAAATGTATCGGTTAAGTTTACTGACTTCTGATTATAGGAGGATATAGTTACTGTGTTTAATGTACTTACAATTTTGCAGCTATGCAGTCCTTGTTATTGAAGTAAGTTTTCCTTGATCCAAGTCGCATAGTTCCACCCATTTGAGTTTTAGATCCCTGCCACATAATCCTCGAATGAATTAGAAAATTTAGATATAAGTTGCGACTTGTGAGTGTTCTGTTCGACAGCCAAAGTGCCAAAGTTGAATTAAGTACCTCTGGCATGAATATTACACATGGATGAGAAGTCCGATCATTGAACTCTGTACTGTTCGCATCTTCCATACCCAGAACAGATCTAGCAAATTCTATAACTGCAGTCTGCATCCCCAGGCAAATTCCCAAATACGGAACCTTATTTTCTCGAGCATATTTGGCAGCAAGAATTTTTCCTTGAACACCTCTATCCCCAAACCCTCCAGGGACTAGAACACCATCAGCACCCTGAACTTGAAAACCAATCGTAATAATTCATTATTCAAAAAATGGCAGGAAGCTGTATATTTTAGTAGGTAAAACAGACGGTTAGCATCGCGCCTTCAGGATTTCCCAAGCTGATTTGTGTGCCTCAAGGGACTGCAAAGTGAAACTCAGTACGTTATTCTTTCACGTCAAGCTACAAAAGAAAGAAGAAGACAGAAAAAAGAGCTATGTAGAGAATTCAAAATGAAACACCTCTTGCGCAGTATTGTCTTCGAGGTCACCAGCTGCAACCCACTCGACAACAAGCTTTCTATGACATGCAACGGCTGCATGAAGAAGAGCCTGCAAACCAAACATCAAAAATCAGAACTTGCCTTCCTAACACTTGATATTTGAATATCATCTCCGCTTAGACATGTGCCCTATGGTATTTTTTCGTCCAACATTTTGAAAAACGAAATCCTGTCACAGGTGCACTTAGATCAAATTAATACCTTCAAAACAGATAGGTATGCATCTGACAGACCTGTATATTTACCGACCATAGCGATTTTGACCTGCAAGTGGTGATACTGTGCATCTATGAGACTGTCACCATGGATAAAAAGAGAGGAAGTAATGCAAAAATGAATTGTTGGCTCACAGGATTATGCAGCCTAGCAGAAAGTTTGGTCCTAATTGTCCATTCCTCCAAATCAGGCTCAGATTTACTGTTTGGAAAAACAAGTCAGCTCCACAAAAACATCGAACCTTCTTGTTTTTCTAGGAAAAATAAGTTGTATGATCAAGCAACTGGTAAAAGAGATCATTAGGTCATTTAGATCCATATATCACATACCCATGGATATTTAGTCTTTTTAAAATTGCTTTATGCGCCTTCTGGTCCTATTTTTTCATGAAATGGCAAGAAGTTAATGGCTTAATGGATTTTATCTTAAAAAATCCCTCGAATAAGTAGTCTTTGCAAAGAAGTGACTAATTGACTTACTCTCAACAATAGAGGAATCTGCCAAATGTTAGGAACGTCGTAAAGCGTTATGATGTTTTCAGCCTGCAAACGGAACATCAGATCAGTGATATGATTTTAGTAAGAATTGGGTATTGAATAGTGGAGGTAAGAAATTCAACTTTAAGCAGTACCGGCACGTGACAAAACTGAGAGAGCTTTACTTTAACATTCTCATCAAGTGCCTGCCAAAGTAAGTGAACACAAGCAGGATTGAGAAAACCTACATTGGTGGTGCAGAAAAAATGTAACAATACACCTATACAAGGAGACTACCTTTGTGCTACGACACGCCAAAACATCTGGAGTCAACCCAAGTCCTCTAAGTCCCCGAACACTATGTTGAGTTGGCTTTGTTTTCTGTACACAAACAAAATATCGACGGTCAACTGAAGCACTCATACTGTGCTGTCACATGCTCGACAAACATAGAACTTACAGAGATGCCGATGGAATTACATCGACTGTTTTAGGATGACAGGTCAATACATACCTGTTCCCCTACAACATTGAGAACCGGCACAAGACTGACATGGATCAAGCAAAAATTGCCAGAGCCTGGGTACATCCAAGTATATGGTTAACCGCCAGTCACTTCTTTTTTAATTAACCTGTGCAAGGTAAGGGATATAATTTATCGTACCAACACGGTATGAGAACTGGCCAAGTGCTTCGATGAATGGCATGGATTCGATATCACCTGCATCAAATATTTATTTTCCCTTTATACCAATCTATCAGAAAGATACACAGTTCATCAAGCCACAAAAGAAAGACAAACAGAAGCATACCGATTGTTCCACCCAACTCAATCACACATACATCAGCTGGACCTTCTTTTCCATCAACTGGGATGGCAGCCACGCGTTCTATCCACTCTTGAATAGCATCGGTAATATGTGGAACAACCTAAAGAAAAAAGTGTACGGACCACAGTCAGCAAGCAGACCCTCGAGCACTCCACTAGCCAGAAAATATACGAAATTCTCAGAACCTGAACAGTTTTTCCGAGATAATCTCCTCTTCTCTCCTTGTCTAGAACAGACTAATCATCAACAAAAGAAAAGACTTCAGACAAAACAAAGAACATAGAGTGACGCCATACTAAATTATCTGGAGCTTGATGGTACCTTGTATATCTTTCCAGTTGTAATGTTATTATCACGAGTCAGTGTGATGTCTAAGAACCTCTCATAGTTTCCAAGATCAAGGTCCACCTACAAAGAAATCCAAAATGCTGATCCATAGAGCGATAAATAGTGATGACACAAGTGTAAGTAAACAGCTAGTAGTCAGTAGAGTTTACCTCACCCCCATCATCTAATACATACACCTCCCCATGCTCGAATGGAGACATAGTACCCGCATCAGTGTTCAAGTATGGATCTGCAATCATAGATCACCAAAATAAACATCACACACAGATTGAACTCAACAGTGTACCTGCTACTAGTCGAAACTACAAAGAGATAAGTTTCTTACCAAAGACCTTCACATAGTCCAATAAAAAACACAATCTTTCTAAGCTACATATATACATGTGTTTGTTCAATTGAAGGTTGACAACAAAGCCAAATCTATATCCTTTGAATCATATATCTCGGCCGGGAAAAAAATCCAGCAAAGTTCAAATCGATAAAAAAAAGGGCAGTTGAGCTGTCATACTCATATATACTTACCGATCTTTATAGACGTAACGCGAAGTCCACAAGCTTTGAGCAACACTCCAATGCTGCTAGCAGTAACACCTTTGCCAAGACCACTCACCACACCTCCAGTGACTAAAACATACTTCATTTTCTTCCCAACTTCCAATTGAAACAAAGCCGCCCTATTTAAAAACAAAGGCGACAATGTCCCACAAAAAGTCAAGAAACTCTTCTAAATGGATAAGCACAACAACAATAACACATAGAAACCTAATTTTTACAACTGCATTCGAATAAAATGTAAACATGCCACATTATGATCTTAACGGAGAGACTAATGAGAACCACCTTGTTCACACAATGCAATGACGGAGCTTCCAATTCCAACACAACAAGCAGTACACCACACCACCTACGCTAAAGCTTCCTCCTTTCTATAACTTCTCCAACCAAATCTTAGAAAGTTTCAATCTTGGATGATGGGGTTGTCCTGAAAATGATAAAAATTGAATCTTTAGCACAAACCAACAACAACTACTACACATCAACAAACACAAATTGAAGGTGTTTATGGATTGCATTTACTTGCTGTTGTTGTCAGCTGCTGTTGCTGGCGAAACAAAAGACAGGAACTTCGCTGCCTCTTCTTCGGCTCTGAACTCTCAATTTGATTTCAGGAGGCGTGATGAGAAAACCCCAGATGACTTTTATAACGAAATTTATCCAGATTTTGGGTTGGTGATGAATATATAATTTATTTAGTTGTCTTTTATTTAAAACTAGTGGTACCATCCATCCGACCGGAATTATTTTTCTGTTAAATTTAAATTGTTATATTTAATTTTTAATTTTTTTAAATTTAGTTGGAATGTTTAAGTTAGGTGATAGGGATTTAGTTAGATATTGTTGGTAAATGTATGATTGGTAAATGTTGGATTTAGTTAGATATTATTGGTAAATGTATGGTTTGATAGTTAGATATTTAGTTGAAATGATTTAGTAGGTTGATAGGGATTTAGTTAGATGTTATTGGTAAATGTATGAATTTAATTAGATGTTGTTGGTAAATGTATGGTTTGTTAGTTAGATATTCTTTTATGTGAAGGGATCAGGTAAAAAGACCTATAACTATATATATACAAAGTATGAAGAGATCTCAGCCATATATTCTGATGAGATCAATGACTGAGATTATACAATTAATATCTATTTAATCAGAATAAAAATAATTATTCAATGTTTGAGGGTATTTCAGACATTTTATTTATAGACAATTTGGGAATTATATAATTCAAATAGAGGACAGAAAAAATTGTACATGAAAAAGTACATCAGATTCATGAAGTATGTAAATCAAACATGGGACATGAATTTCATGGCTCATCTCTTTCCGATCAGCATGATGTTATCTCTTCAAACATGATTTTTTTACTGTGATTATGAGGTGAATATTCATTAAATAATGTCGAGCAAGAAATTTGGAATTAATGTAGAATATAATATTATTAATTCAAATACTATATGTTTCCATATTTGCCATTTTTCATTTAAAATATTATTTAATATTGTGATCTAATTAATCTGAGACGGATGATGAATCAAATGAATTAACATGATCTTTTTATACTTTTTATTCTAAAATACCCTTTTTATTTGATACATTCCCTTTTTTTATATAGATAGATAAATGTCAGGTGGCCAAAACAAGAAGATCAAATTGAGACAGAGGGAGTTGTGTTCTGATTGAATTGTTTGGTCATTGGCGGGCTTGAATAATGGCTTCATGCTTGATGACAATCATTTTAAGCAACCACTATTTCTTTCAACACAGTTAACCTATAGAAAGACCAAGAACAAGGTCACTAAGCTACGACAGTGGAATATATCTTAGAGTTTTTTTTTTTTTTTTTTCGTAATGGATGACTGGAACACGGTTATTGTTACGAGAGCTACCAGGAGAAGAAGGTTAGCAAAAAAGGGGCTTGATGAGCACAATAAAGCAATCAC
>JAWWMW010000103.1:226744-238737 GCA_035048345.1 Echeveria elegans | reverse complement strand
AATTGGGACGATGCATACCCGTCGGGACGACGGACGGTACACTAGTAAATAAATGAAAGTCGATGAATATTTGCTTGTATTTATATTTTTTATTTACGTAAATATTAACTTTGATTATTTATTTCATAATTTGTCATAACCTATGTTTTAGTATATTTAATAAAAAGTAAAGTAAATGGTAAATGATGATATTTTTTAGTCATTAAGAGCATGTGCATGACTAATTTGATTATACTACAGTATAAGATAAGACCAAAAAAAGTAGATGAGAGAGAACAATTAGAGAGAGAGTGATGACCAATTTTTTTGGTCATTAGTGACCATGGCCTAAGCATGGTGTTCGGAGCATATCACGTCTTCATTCACTACATTACCCTCAATGAAAGTTGAAATTTATACCTATTTTTGTATTATATACTTTACCTCAGTAATTGACGGACTAAAAGAATTGTATGTCCGATATAAGTGATTTTTTGAGGTCTCGAATCTCTCCTTATTGTTTTAGATAATCATGTAATTTAAAGGAATACGTTCACACATCAAAATTCGACATGAAAACTACCTGTACTTTTAATTAAAAAGTAGGATCATTTTTTTCGATTAAAGAGAGGTTGATTCGACATGCCTTGTCTAACAATCAAGGAAACATTATCATGGGATTCCTTTCCACTCTGCAGCATCCAGATAGCCTCTGCACTATCCGACAAAATTTGAATTGTCACCTTCCAAGGCCTTTGCAAGTTTGAGACCTTCAACAATGCCATGAATTTCCGCCTCTAAAGAACAACAACAATTACTCAACGAACCAGCAGTACACCCTACCACTGACTCATCCTTCCACGCCACCACCCCAAAACCACCAGTATTTGTAGATGCTAACCAGGGCCCATTCAAACAATTGTGTGCCTGAATGAGCCTTGCCCTTACTGCCGTAAATCGCCACCCCATCCTACCATCGCTCTCCTCTTGAACTGGACGTTCAAATTAATGACCTTGTTATAGCATCATTTTGATAAATTCATAACAAAACTAACTTCTAAGTTGAGTAATCATCTGTTGATGGGGTGGTGACCCATTGGTTGAGGATTCATTCATGAATTCTAGGGTCAGGGGTTCGAGCCCTGACTCCATGTTTGTCATATTAAGGTTTTTTATTCACCTCCATTATTGGGCTTTTCATTCCTCTCGCCTTCAGATGTGGAGGAATGTTAGCCTTGGATTGCATGCGTGCATTACTATAGGTTGTTGTAGAGTTGATTCAGGCGTGAAAGTTGTGGATTGCGTGCATCACTGTAGATTGTTATCGAGTTGATTCGATGAAGTCTTAGTGGAGTTGTCGATTAAAGACGTGAAGACCATGTTATTCTTTCTGCCTCTGGCTTGGAAGTTTTGAATTGCATGATTTAATGTAGATTGTTGTGGAGTTGATTTGATGAAGTCTTGGTGGGATTGTCGATGAAAGGCTTGTGCTTCAAATGATGATTATGTACTAGATATGTACTATATATGTTAGGATATTCTTGTATTACATGTACCCACGCATTAAAAAAAAGATGATGTGAGTAATCACCTAGCTAGGATTCTGTCATTAACCTTTAGGACCAGGGTTCGAACACTGACACTCACTAATTAATATTTTCTTATTTTGTATTCTTCCTTTAGTGAAATTTTCCATTCCTCCAACCTCCGGGCATGGAGGCTTTTCATTCTTCCCATTTTTTCAGGTGCGTCATTATTGTGTTATTAACTCGGAGAGTCGCGTGAAGTTCCTCATTCGTCCAATTCAGTGGGTTAATATCTTATGAGGTTATGCGCGTTCATGAAGTGCTGCGAAGTTGATTGGGTAGAGATGTCGTATGCCACTCATTACTTAGAAAGTTAAAAAATTACTTGATAATGAATTATTGTACTAAATTGTATTCATAAAACCCATTATCAAAAAAAAAAACTATAATTTTCAAGTAATCTCAAACTCGTTTTTTCGAAACATGTTATTAAACCCACAATAGAGGTATTTCCAACTACTCCAAAAATCTTTCTGGTTCTTAATGTCGGTATAGATGTTAGAAAATATTTGTATAAAGGAGTTGTTGTAGTCAAGATGAGAAAAATGAAATTCCCAAACATGGATGTTTACAAGTGAAGTCATCTAAATAATCGACATAATGTTATATCCAATGACTCCTTTTGGAATAAAAAGTAATAAGTATGCATTATATCCAAATGTTCGGTAAGTAATTCTGATTTATATGCCTTTTGATATAGTCAAAAAAAATCTCACATATCAATCCGTGTAAAATTTTCAATCACTAAACTATATGTTATCAAATGAGTCACTAAATTTCATATTCTGAGTCCTGCTGTGATGACTTTAGTATCCACATTTGAATTCATATTACTCGATTCCTCTTTCATGAAAATTTTGAGATGTCATGAATGAGAATCCCCAAGCCCGACAAAAAAAATATGCACTCCCACATTTTGTTGGTCCAAGGATAAGGTCCACGACGAAAATGTGACACTAAGATGACTAGATAATTAATCAAAGTTATAAAACGAAACTATATTACAAAAAATATGACTAGATGATGACAAGGTTCTCTATTTCGATTTCGATATGGTCAATGGAATTTAAAGTTTTTATTCAAACGTCCGCCAGTGGGATAATATTCAAATACTTAATCTAAAACATGCCACACAAAAATCCATTATCGAAATGATTGAATATTCAAACACGGGTTTGGTGTCTAAACTCTACGATAAGCGACAACCGACGTTGGATAATGTTGAAAATTAGCTAAACTAAATTTTCTAATTTTAACGGTTGGATTAAGACAAAGGTTAAGCCTGCTGAAGTTCATTTTGCTCAAAAAGCATCTAGCTTGTACGATATTTGGCATGCATGCGTTATATCTGGAGGCCTTAGTTGAGGCGAGGAGTCGCTTATGCCTTAATTAATCGATGATCATGATACAAAATCCTGAAATTTAAACATTAATTCGCAACAAGAAATGATAATATTAGTAGATGGAGTAAAAATATGATATGAATGGTTGACATGTTTGGTGATGATCAAATTATTTAAATTGTGATTCATTTCATTGACAATTTGGTTTACAATGACAAACCGACTTGTTTGATCTTAGCACATATTCGATTCATTAGACAACTTAGATTATAAGACTGAAAGATAATCCAAATAATATGATTATCATACGATAAATTTTTCATCACTTCCCTATAGTTTCTGCAGCTTAATCTTATCAACTATTCATAATGTCATTTGTATACGTTTTATTTGAAAATTTTAGTAAATAGATTTTCATAATGTCACTTGTTCCCTGTAGAGGTGCTTGCCATCATGGCTTGTGTGATGTGTGAACAATCACTACAAAAAAATCACGATTTGCGACCACAGACATAGTCGCTAATTTCGTCAGTGTGGTCGCTAATAAAGGTTAGTGACTATAATTTGGTCGGTAATAGTGGTCACTAAAATACCGATCGCTAATGACAATTAGCGACCTCGTAGATGCGAACTTAAGAATCATAACACTTAACGTCAATGTGGTCGCATGATATACCAATACACATAAATGCATGACATGTACTCCTAGTATGATATACCAATACACTTTGTCATATGGTGGAACCATGCACCACATTTTATTGAACCTTTGGATCTCCTAGGACCACAAATCGACGTGAAAGAAGCTAGTGTGGGCCGTTTGCACAATATTTATACTACCTTTGTCTCAAATTCAATGTATCATTTGAGATTATACACGTTAATTAAAAAAAATCAAGTTATGTGAGATAAAAATGAGAAATAGAGTTACTGAGAAATAAATAGATTGGAGCGATAATATTTTTATGGGAGTAAAAAGTATTCAATTTAAAGAAATTAGAATGTGATTTTGGATGTCAAAAAAATAAATGAGACATAAGCTATACAGGATAGAGGGAATATTAAATTTCAGTATCATGATATTCACTGTGGTACAAGTACCAAAAAAGCCACCCACTCAATTAAGGTCGTGCTGCATGAATTGAGACTTAAACCGCTCAACTCCGTATGAGGTTACATTGAATATAATGTGATGCACACTAGATAGTTGCCTCATTTATGTTAATATCACAATTATAGTTTATGTATGATACAATTTCAAATTATTGAATATGTTTATATTCGAATTAAGGTACAACGTTGCATATGACTTAACCCCGCTTGGCCGGAAATGAGAAACAACTAAATGTTCGAACTATAACCGTGAGGACTTCCGACAAATCTTCAACAAAATGAAATCATCATTACCGAAAAACTCTTAACTTTTAAGCTGATTTGATCATCTGATGATCCAAAATTTGGCCTAAGAATATCAGAGTCCACAATTTGTTGGATGCATGCATGTTACGTGTTTCGCATATCTTCCTCCATGTTCGCTAATAATACTCCACCCGTCCCAATATTTTCTTCTCATTTGGTAGTTGGCACGATTTTTAAGAAAATTAAATTTTATGAGATAAAAGTAGGAAAGAGAATGATTGGAAAGTGAATAGATTGAAGAGAGGGTGTAAATGTGAGGGAAAAAGTTTTTCATTTAAAAAAAGAGAAAGAAATTTTGAAACACTAAAAAAGGAAATAAGAAGAAAAATATGAGACGGAGGGAGTAATACAGTAACTCAGTTGGTAGTAGCTAGTAGGTACAGGGTCAGGGTGCGCCTCAGCAACCTGTCTCTAGTCTTACACAACATTTTTGAAGTCATAGATATGACCAAATGTCATAATCGAATAAGAGGACGCCACGAATACATGTGCAAAACTGTCACACACATGTGGCAATCTTAGACTGGTAACACTACCTTTTGAAAATTTAGTATAATTGATTTTGTTTGTCGGTCTACTCTACTCTATGATTGGCCTATGAGCTATGTTGTTGTCATTTTTAACAAGACATGAATGACGCACGTTGTGGTGTCGGCAGTTAAGATTCCTTTAACTACTGGCCGGTCTAATTTAGAATCGTTAGGCTCACATTGTGAACACATCACGTGCTTTCAGTTGACCGTTTTTTCTTTTTGGTTTCTGCCTACGTCTACAAAGGGCAAGGATAACATGTGTCATGTGTGTACTTTGCCAATAAACACTCGTGATCAAAATTTTCATATAACTAATTAGTGACAATTGTAATCGGTTCAAATTCATGAAATAGACAATTTTGTAAAATAACAAGAACGGATTTGTCGTAAAATTACAGTATATCGATAAATAAATAAAAACGATCAACGCGATGTGGTTTTAATTGACTTTAGAATGTTGTTAGCAGATCTCATTTTATGCGTTACTTATGTTTGATTAATAGAAATTAATAATTTTTTTGATAGTGGATTAAATCGAGTATATAATTCTTAGTACAATTTTCATATCATCAAGTACATTTAACTTCAAATTAAGCACATACCGCAGCATGCGACTCACATGCACATGAATCTCCACGCACACAAATCAGCCACGAGCTCTCACCAATCAACACACTTTCACTTGTAAAGGGAAGAATGGTCAGGTTCACGCGCTAAGCGGAATAATAAAACTCTTCCACAATAGAAAATAATAGGTTAAAAGCATGAAATGGAACCGATCAAAGAAAGTCCACAATAAAGGTGTGATACCAAGACATTTCTGAAGAAATAAATTAGATAAAAGAGTGGACGCCTCAATCACTAATCAAATGAGTAAGTGATAAATAAAAATTTATCGAAGTATTAGCCACATTATTTTGGTTATTTAATTATATAAGCGAAAAATATTTAGAATTTTTTAGGTGAATCAAATGGAGACACAGAAACAATTCCCGTCGTCCACGGGAGCGCAACTAGTAATTTATAATTAGCAATAATTATATTTAGTATGACAATTATATGTAGGCATTATTATTAGACTATAATTAGATTAGATTATATATATATACACATGTCATGTAATATAGTAAAGCGTGAATCATAATTATTCTTCTCTTCCCCTAATTTCTCAAAAATTAGATTGTATCTTTTTATCAATTCTATTTGATTTAACATGAATCATCATATAAAATCAAATCAGAATCCGGAAATCCAATGCATTTTTGCACCACCACGTACTAAGTTCTTCTTCAACCCTATCATATCCACTCACTATATATCAGGTACTTCTAAACAGAAGTATACGACATTGAATGTAATATTGTAAAAAACGTTAGACGCTAGTCAAATGACAATTTTAATGAAACATCAATACTCATCTGACCACACCTAACTAAACTTCCTTACATGGATAGACAAACTATATGTTATGAAATTTGAAGTGTTGCCACGACGTATTCATTTTGGTCTGAAGATTTTCAAGCAATGGAGTCTGGAGAGGCGCGCAGTTAGCGTGTGTTTGATTATGCATGTTACATGTGGGGGCGATGGGCGACTACCTGACCCTAACGACTCACTTCCTAGTCAACATTCTTATCCGAAACAATAGTTTGCCATTAGTTGTAACGAACGGACTGAAGGACTCGTTCCAAGTTGTCATAAGTCTAAATGACATTATCTATCAACTCGATCGGAGGACCCGATTCGAGCAGTTATAAGCTTAGTTGTTCCAGACATGCGTCACCACAACCCTAAACACCATGATATATTTATAACATATGAGCTGCTAGCCTAGCTTATCTAGCTATCTTTCTTACACTTTCTAGCCTATGTATGATGTTACATAAAAAGAAAAACATGTATCTTTGACAACACCCTCAATTCAAACCAGAGTCTCATTGCCCACAACCCTGCTATTTTCCAGTGCACCATCGTCCTAAATTTACCATCAGTGTGTGAGCTGTCATAATGAATTGGTCTAGTGATGGATTGTCTTTAAAGAGTCTGGTTCTAGTAAGAACCTAAAATAATGTGAAATCCTGAAAACTTTTATATTCATAAATAATTATACTTACTATGTGTTCATTATCAATTTGTGATGCACACACAACCTCTTACATTCACAATCAAACTACGATGATATGCAAGAGACTGTGTTTATTCCAATTTGGTAAATGAACATAGAAGATGTAATTATTTATGAACATAAGAGTTCTTATGTTCTCCCGTTAATTTGAGTTCTTATGTGAGTCAATCTTTGTGCTAGAAATTGTAGTTCAGTTTTGGTATATGTTTTGTTTGTAGATTTTATCTCATGCACCAATTTTCCGCTTGTAATAATAAAAGAGCATAGCTACATGTACGGAATTTGAGTATCTTAAACGGGCGGGAAGAGATTCGATGAAAATGATTAATATCTTTCTATTAAGAAAGTGTAACCTCCCACACTTATCTCAACAATCAAATTACCGCTTTTTTCAATTTATTTATTAATTGTAAAATACCCTCCTGCCACTTCGAATTCAACCTCCCACGTCATCTCCTCAACCTCCCACACTTATCTCAATAATCAAACTCCCGCCTTTTCGATTTATTTATTAATTGTTTGAATTTTTCTTCCTATTTTTAAAATTTGAAACTATTATCTTATGGAACTCGATTTATTAGCATAGATATAAATGTGCCTAAAGTACTAGTATATTATATAGAGTGTAAAGATTTTAACATCGGTTGATTTAATAAGATTAATGATCTAGATTACAGGCATAATTTATAATTAGTTCAAACTTAATGGTCAAATACTATACGTAAAACATGCATTCGAGGGTAAATTTGAAAACAGTAAAGCCTCGTGACTAACACAGGTAAATTTGAAAACACAGATACATGACTAACTTTTTGGTCCATGAAATAGTCTTTAAAATTCATGAATTGTGTATCAAAAATATATGAACTGAAAGTGTTTAAAATACCTGAATTGTTTGAATAACACTGACTGTGAAAGTCGAGTTTGAATCAAATGAGTGAAGGCTATGAACACGACGCTCACCCGCCAGTAGTAAGAATTTGACAAAATTAACGATGATCATTCTCATACATCGGAAGTAAGGGATGCTCTCGTGACCAAATTAGAAACTCAGATTTGATTTGATTTGTTGTTGTTGATAAAAACCGGTTAAATAGTGGAACAATTCTTTAAATTAAGGATGTATATTTATCTGGATTAATTAGGATGAAACATTACTAAATTGTCCTTTACAGAAACAAATAATAATAAAAATCAGAATTAGTTATGCTCGTTAGATTAGTTTTATACATGTCTGATATTCTTTTACACTTAATACAGGAAAATACACATTTCATATGATCCATTCCCTCTAAAATAAAAATAAAAAAGAGATATTGATCTCTAATAAAATTGGGGGTTTTTTCTCAAATAATTCTTTAATGAAAATTATGGGACCTAAACCCCTTGCTTTAAGCAAGAACCGGCCCTGGGCCTATGTGAAATTGACATGCTTAACGAACATCTAATTGTAACCAAACCAACTATAAACATGGACCGATTTGATACTCAATGCTTCAAAAATAAGTTAAATGTTAGGTAGCTTGGACCATCAAGCAATTGATTGTATAAAAAAAAGACAAAGTAAAACATTAAAAAATGTCAATGATCTTCACCTAACATATCTCTCATTTATGGATGTCTGTTTGTTTTAAGTTGTACAACAATTCCACAATGGGAGACTAGTTGTTGTAATGGCAATGCTAAACGGATGTGGAAATGGGCCTGAGTTTAATTATAGGCTGCTGCTATTCAGCCATTGGGTTTGGATTGCAAAATTATTTCACCAATGGATTCTTAAGAGTGTTGGTAATTGGTATGGTATTTGTGTTGTGTTATAATGGTTTTTGGAATGTTTATAACTACTCAAAAATTTCCTCTTGTGCTTTTATTCATGACATCAAAGCCTTCTGCTTCGTCACCCATCAAAAATTAAACTAATGATTCGTAGAAAGTGAAGAACTTAAAAGTATAACATGTTAAATTTGACTAGCTCATACACAGATACGATCTCATCTTGACTTAAAAGTTCAAGCTTGTAAGTCATAATTTTATATTTATACATAAGTTGGTCATTTCTTTCTCTTCTATGCAATCCGAGACATTTATTCCAATTGCATACACAACATAACATACTAATCAGTATTTCTGACCGAAAATGAAGAGTTTTTTAAGTTATCAATATCACACTGGAAAAAAATCAATTTTCAATCAAATACGTACAAATAAGAAAGTTATCAATTTGATTACATGCACAATTGACAATCATGCTAATAATGAGGATCAAGTAGCTGATACAATGGACCCTTGCTACCTTCCGGTCATGACGGAAAAGGGGGCGAGTTCGCCCCCAGTATGCGGACTACCGATACTCAAATTAAACGAGGCATGCATCGCAGGCCACATGAATGCCGGCTTCTCAACTGGCACTTCCAAAGGCGTGGCCTCTCCGGTGAGTACTTGCATAACGGTCCTGATCGAAGGCCGTTGATACGGATTTGGATGACAACAGGCCAGTCCCAACATAAGTACACATTCCATTTGCTCCTTATGTTCCACATTAGTCTCTTTATCAAGCCTAGAGTCAATACCATCAATGATCTTTTCCTGTCTATGCAGCTCCCATATCCATTCCATACATGTTACTACTTGGTTTCTTTCGTTTAATCCGAGTTTGCGGCCGGACGATACTTCTAGTAACACTATGCCGAATGCATATACATCAGTTTCAGCTGTCGCGCGCCCTGTGTGGAAAATCTCCGGAGCCATGTAGCCTGGAGTACCCGCTATTTCTTTAGTACTATGATGCGTTTTGTCGCTTGTTTTTAAAGTTCTCGCTAGACCAAAGTCGCCTAACTTTGGCGTGAAGTCCGCGTCCAACATTATGTTACTAGGCTTTATGTCCCGATGCAGGACGCGTCGTTCACACCCTGAGTGCAAATAGTCCAAGGCCTGTGCCACTCCGCAAATGATGTTAAATCGCGTCTCCCAGTTAAGAACTGAGCTCATTGAGGTCGATGTTAGTACTGACTTTGTTGAATTGTCGTTGTCCGATGGTTTAAGCATGTCCTCTTCGCGGAAAATGAGCTTGTCTAGGCTGCCATTAGGCATGAACTCGTACACAAGGATCAGCTCATTGTTCTCATAGCACCATCCGACGAGTTTCACTAAATTCTTATGATGCAAATTTCCAATGATCGTGATTTCGGATAAAAACTCTTGCTTACCTTGTCTCGAATCTTTCGAAATTCTCTTCACTGCAACTTCCTTGTCGTGCAAGATTCCTTTATACACCATGCCGAATCCTCCTTCGCCAAGTTTGTTTTTTGGACTGAAGTTGCTTGTGGCCTGCTTGATTTCTTTAAGATGACATTTGTGCGGAGAATTAGCGGACATGCTTATAGCCCTTTCGAGCTCCGGATACTCCTCTGGCTTGATCATTTGTTTCACTTTCTGCCAATGAGCGCGCAAGGCCAAGTACGAAACAATTAGTATCGAGATCAAGACAGCTAAAGACACCCCAATCCATACCCAAAGATTCTTAACCGGATGATTCTGATCTCCCACGTCGATGATCGAAAAAGTCCAAGACTTGATGCAGTTGAGCTGAGTATAAGCCCCGGTGGAGGCTGAGAATCCGATATAAACATCCTCAGGCAAGTAACTCGACAAGTCGATAGGGTATGATATGATCGGATTTTTCTTGTTCCCATTTGTGTCATTAAACATGTAGACCGAAACACTTATGACTTTGGTCGTGCCATTGTAGATTATGGTGACCACGACATCGATCCCACTAGCTATCGTCACGCCGTGGTCACTTAAAGGCACTTGAATGACAGAGTTGATGCTGTTTATATCCAACCCAACGTGGTTTCCATCAACATCATTAGTTCCATTGCTCTTCAAGGTATCAAACTCAACAGCCAAGATATCGTTTGACGTTGACCCATTCGTCGAAGCGTTGACCATCCCAAGCCATTGACCATAACTGTTGCTAGGCATTGATGAGTCCCGAGTCAGAACAAAGGCTAAGCCTTCGCCGTATGGGTTCGTGACAGGAGAAACATTCATCACGAAAGTCGAATTGAACGAAGATGTAATGTTCTTATTTTTGTTATAAATCTTGATCGGTTTCTTGAATAAAATCCGGCCGGATAAGTTAGCCATGTTCGAGCCAAATGAATCATATGTTACCTGTAACGCGTTCCTAGCCAAGTCGGACGAGCCCAAAGTCACGAAACTCCCTGCATTCTCCGTCGTGAAGTTCGTGTAACCGAATTCGAATGATCGAGCTTCGAGTACTAGTTGCAAAATGATTATAAGAACAGGGAGAGTTTTTGAAGCTTGGGAATGAGCCATGAATTGGTTTTTGGAGATTGAAGAGTTTGGTGATGATTTTGTGAGTTAAGTAGCTCTAGAGCTTATTGGGGTAGCATCTTGTTCCAAGTTGCTACTTGTATTTTTTAAGGATGTTTTTTGTCAAGTCTTGTAGAGCAATCACAAGGAAGTTTCCTTTTTAAATGAATATATTAAAATTTTTTTTATTACATGATTATTTATTCACAACTATCTATGGGATAAAGGGTTGTGCTAGAAGTCTACTATATTTATTGAAATGTAATTTTAATAAATGTGGGCTAGCTGTGCCCCTTTAGCCTTTTCTAGAGTTTTTCCTGGTTTATATGTTTGGTATTTCCACAAAACAAAAATGAATTAAGCAGTGCATGACATTCAATAATCTCCGTTTTCTACCAACTAGATGATCACAAAATCAAGTTCAAAAAAAGGCATCTTTTGTATACCATATTTAAGAGAAAATTAGTTTTAAACACCCTCTTTACGTCGAATTTGGACTTAAACACCCCTAGTACAAAAATTTTGATTTAAACACCCGAAGTTCGTCAATTTTTTTTGTTATCGCCACCTCCGACTTTTAAAATATCAAAAAAATTTATCAAAAAAGTTAAAAAAAATTCAAAACTTCATAAAATGAACAAGCAAAATTCAACCATTTAGTATCACTTTT
>JAWWMW010000103.1:214355-226644 GCA_035048345.1 Echeveria elegans | reverse complement strand
TTCAGTATGTGATGTGCATGACTAGTCTTAACTTAAACCATTTTTCATATAATCATTTAGATTATTTCATACATATAGATTATTTTTTATATAAAACATCCTCGGGACAGCATCGTCTCGAGACCATTCCCATTCTTCTGTCCGTGCTTTCCTCGCTAGATAGTCCGCCGCTCGGTTCTCCATCCGAAACACATGCTTCAATTTACAACCCGGGTGCTTCTTCGTCAACAGGTCAAGGCCTAAAGACAATTGAACGGGCTCCAATCCCTAGTGCTCCGAACCCTTCTGCATGAGCCAAATAGCATTGATGAAGTCAGAGTAAATCATACCTGCCGAGCAATTAAGTTTCTCCACCAACTGCAGACCCAAAATGATAGCATTCACCTCCGTTTGGAGGCCAGCAAACCCGTTCTACATTCCAAAACAATTCTGTTCCAACACAACACAGCTGCCCAACCCCCACTTCTCTAATGTTAGATGCTCTAATGTTACCATGGATGAACTTTTCTCCGGCAGCAGAATGAATATAGCTTCTGCCTTTGGCGACTCCAAGAGCTACCTTCACCCTAGAGTCCCAGTCAAGTGGAGTGCGTCCTATGTCTCGTCCCCCTGTAATCATACAAGAAAATAAGCATTTTTATCGTTAGCACATGTAACGGCTTCCATACATATAAGCATTAGAACTGCATTGACAGTATTTGAAATACTCCAACTTGCATCAAAATGACGTTGAATTTGATTCAACAAAATATTTGAGTCAGCCTTAAAAAACCTGACTCTGACTTTTAACCTAGTGAAAAATCTGTGTAAGCGTCACTAAAGCTCCGCTAGGCGTAATGACAAGAACAATCAATAAACAAAAAGGACTAAAATATCAAAGGAATGAGTGGTTACTTACTATGCAGCATAGCAGAAAAGCTTCCGGCAGAAATGTAAAGTTTCTCATCCTTGGAAAAGTAGTACGCACGCAAAGGAACAACATTTGGATGCTGACCAATTCTGCCGAAGAGTTCCATTTGCTGTTCGAATTCCTTTTTCCCTGCAACTAAATCTTTCAATCCCTTTACAACCACCGTCACTCCATCCTCTAATATGGCTTTATAAGCGGTCCTTTGCCAAGAACTTCAGCTGAAGCCTTCAATAAATCCTCAAGATCAAAATTGTGAGAACAACCTTCAAGTTGCTGTCCTCTTGTGTTGCCTATTGAAAGCTCAACTACATGTTTTGCGACCTATGCTTAAAATGATACTCTTACAACTCTACAAGATTCAAGTCTTGAGTAGCAACTAAATGAAGCAAAAATCACTAACATCACCTTTGGAGGAACGCAGCAAGTGAGATTTCGAACAACGAACATCAGTAAATTTAACACTCAGGGTATAATCAATCCTTCAATATGTATCAGGCTAGGTTGATCGGATAGTTATAAATGGTATCAAACTAGCTACATTTTACACGTCAAAAAGGACGCATAAAACTAAAGAGTAACATGTAAACAAAGGAGAAATGTTCTCATCTCTGAGTTTACCTCGTCAGACAGTCTGATTCGGGATGCTAACAATTTGCTCCGCAACCCTGTACATGAGGAATTTACGGTGAATACAGTAATAAAACCAAACAAGACGCAAATAAGCAGATATGGTTCTATGGAATTGGAATTCCTCTATTTTAAGAGTCCAGACTGGAAAATTATGGCAAGCACTATTTTCAACTCTAGCTACTACTGCAAAGAGAGGATATAAGCTGCAAGGTAGGCACACGCAACGGTAAACTACGTGTTTTTTTTGTTGCTGATTAATGTTTGACCTTCAGTATAGCATTTCCACTGTAGATAATGGAGCCCTATGAGGAACTCCTTTCCTCTTTTTCGTGGGTTTTTTCTCTGTATGGCGTGGCTCGGGTAATGAGGACGAGAAGCTTTTCACCCGGAAGTTTTTGAGTTGTGGGTTTTGCTTGATTTGGAGTTTGACGGTGGATTGTAGGTTTTTTGTTTTTTTTGGGGTTGATATGGGGTATCTGATCATAAATAATAAAAACGTATTTCCGCCGCATCCCCGTCCGGACCATGGCGTGAACATATATTTTTATGTATATTTTCTTTCATTCAATTACTCACAAAATTCTCAATATGAAATTTTAAATTTTAAAATTTAAAATATTTTTGTAATTTTTGGGCTGAATGGTGGGCTGAGTGAGGTGGGCTGACTAATGGATTGGTGAGCTGTGTGATGGGCTGGTGGATGTGGTGGGTAGGGGATTTAACAATCAAAAATTAAATTTTAGCAACAAAAATTATGTTGTTGTTTGTGTGTTGAGGATGAAAGATTATTATTATGGTAGATACTATCGGGTCGGAAGCTAAAAAAAAGTCCTAAATTTTACAGTATTATAATTTGAAAATAAATGAATCATTGATGAGTTCCTTGATTGTCCAACCTAATATTAGGGCCCATAGCATTTCCAAAATATTCATATTTCACCAAATTGGTGTTAATTTGGACCACCGGCTTGTCTCTTAATTGCGCTATTTGTTTGGTCCTGGTCGGCCACGCCAGCTTTGGTCAATGCTTAGTTAATTAATTATTTAACACCTAAACCTGTAGTACCAATTTAATTTAAAATCAAATACAGCTTTCATCTATTATATAATAGAATAGGATAAACGAACTTTCAAAATATAAACTATTCATTTTGTCTCTACCTTTAATTTTTTTTAATTTATTCTTACACAAACCACACGGATCCAGTCCGGCCCATTAAAAATTAAAAATTAAAAATTTAAATTACACTGACCATACGGACCCAAAAATTGATCAATCAAGTCCCGTCCGTATTTGACCTGTTCGATTGCACATTCGGGACGACGCATCCCCGATAATGTTTAATAAAAATACTAGGGTACGCTAGTATAACAATAAAAAAAACCAATGAACAATTATTTTTATTATAAATTGACTGTTTGTAATGAGTTATCATCGATAATGTTGTTTAAGTAAAGATTCAGAAAAGAAAATTTTCATTTTATAATGAATTTTTAACTTTTTTATATCAAAATAATAGTCATAACTCATAATTCATGCATTTGGGGTTATAAACATAAGACAATTTGGTAAGTATGAAGTCTTCCAGAATTGTGTATATTAAGTATCAAGTGTGGATGTTATGAGAATTTTCAAAGACATAAAAACAAGCTGCAGACATTGCTGACTCTATTTTTCCATTTGTTTTATGGATGTAGTTAAGCATGGTTTTGTTGAATACTGTAGTTGCTGCTATTGGTCATGATATAAACTTCTTTTTGGCTCCGTTTGGATGGGAAAAAAAGTGAGAAAAAAAATTATCATTAAAAAGTTGTAAGAAAATTTTAATTTTAATTTACTTATTTTCTTATTTTTTTCTTTAATCTATTTTTTCTTCGTAGCCAAACGGGGCTTAATTAAGCTCATTACTTTCAGTGTGAGCATGGTAGAAAGCATAACCACACAACTCACCGCCAAATCCAAAACTAATCATCATTAAAATTTAGATAACTTGCCACGAATATATACATGTTATTGCTTTATTATTTAGACATGAGTCTGTTCCTGGTACATATTTCGTACTTAAAGCAATTTATAGATGTATTCGCAAGAGTTGTATATGTTGAATACCATATTTTGATGGAATGTAAAATAATTCGGTAGAATGTATTGTAACAATTTATAGCCATCGTAACTTATAATTGAGAAAGAAAAAACTTAAAAAATGGGTAATTTCTCTGACAGTATCTGAGGTTTGCCATATTTGCACTTTCGGTACCTGTGTTTTGAAATTCACATTTTTAGTCCATGTCGTACATATTTCAGGGACCAGAAGAGCTAATATTTTGTGTACGGAAGTGTACGGCAGAGATCAAAAATGATTTTTAAAAATAGAGATACCGGAAGCTTAAATATGACAAACATCAGGTAGCGTATTACCTTAGAAAATTATCAATAATTTTAGCATGTACCAAATCATAGTAAGCAAATAAATTACACTTCAATTCTGGTTGTCAAATTGGAACGAGGAAATGTGTTGTGCTCTCTCCGTCCCTTGTTCGGCGTTCCGTTTGGATTCGGTCACGGTAATTTAAGAAATGAAAGTATGTTAAATAAAAATAAAAAAAGAATGAGTGGCAAATTAGTAGATTCAAAATAATGTACATATAAAATTAAAAAAGAATGTTACTCAAAAAAATAGAAATATAATTATTAGACGCCTGAAAATATACTCCAGAAATTATCATAAATAAGGGGAGGGAGTAGTAATATAAAAATGAGTAATGAACAGCTGGGCAGTGTCATTATAGCAACAAACATTTTCGGACAAAAAATGCACATTTTCCAAGAATCTGAGTTTGACCATGAAATTTTCAAATCTTTGCGCTGACTGGAGCAATAATCAATATAAAAATTTCAATTAGCATTACATATTATATATAGCAACATTTTCTTGTTAAAATAATTATCATAATATTTTTTTTGCTAGAATGGTACTCGAGTACTAGCCTAATACTCCGTATTAATAATATAATTAATTATGAAGACCTGAAAATAATTTTCTAAAAAGGTCAATTGCATGAAAACAACTGTATGAAATATGATCTTTTTTTTTATGTATAATTTTTTATTTAATCATCATATGTATAATATAATATATTTTCAATTAATTATCAATTTAGATTAAATAGATTTCGTGATTATTTGCAGAAGAAAGAAAAGAGAGAGAAAGAGTGTGTTGAAGTTTGAACGGTCAAAAAGGAAGAAAACGAAAAGCAATCACTAATAGTAAGAGAGAGAAACCCAAAATGCCAAAGCAAAAACAGCCATCATCATCATCGCATTGAAATTCAAAGACGATGCAAGCAACAGCAGTAGACCACTAAAGAGAGAAGACAAACACCACCACAACCCACATCTACCCATATCTTCCAGATTTGACGATTTCGATCCCTCCAGATTTCACAACCCTTTACCCCCCTCATTCTCCTCCTCAATTTGCCGAACCCTAGTACAGTGGTTTGGTTTAACTTGTTGCTGTAGATTCGATTTGGATCTGGTTTACTCATGCTGATCGGATCGGTAAATTTCACTCCTTTTTGCAGTTTTTTTTTTGTTTAATTTTTGATTTGTTTTTATATATATATTTTTCTGGGCATGTTGCTTGTAGTTCTGTTCTTGTTCAAGTCTGTAACTTTATGAATATTTGACCTTTTATTTATTTATTTTTAATTTTTGACTTGTGGATTTTTGTTAAGATGGGAGAACTGAAGATCTAGTGTTACAAATCTATGCTTATTTATAGGCTGCTTCTGTTTTGCTGATTTGACTTAGTATGATGGATTGAAATTCAGCTGTTGGCTAAATATGTTGTGGATTTTTTTGTGGGCAAGCTTTCAACAGAATTATTTCGTTATGATTTATCGGTGGAGTTATGTTTTGTTGAAGCGTTTGATGATTTGTGTTGTGTGTGCCGGTGATTAAGCTGTTTTGTTTTACTTTCAAGTTGATGGAAATTAATCTTGTTTTTGATTTGTTGCTGTTTTTGTGTGTGTGCTACCATGGCTGTGGCTCGTGTTTGATACAGTTTTATGCGGTTGAGTAAATGTGAGATATTTGTGAGTTATGCAGGTAAGGAACTGAATTGCTCAAGGAAATTGCAAAATAAGTTTGTGAGGATATCGTAAGTAATTTTGATGGCTTCGGCGAGTCTAATCCCTGCTACTGGACTAAGAGATCACACCGGGAAAACGGTTGAAGCGGATAGATTACCCGAAGAAATGAATGACATGAAGATCAGGGATGACAAGGATATGGAAGCAGTTGTTGTGGATGGAAATGGTACGGAGGCAGGTCATATCATTGTGACTACAATCGGCGGGAAAAACGGTCAGCCGAAGCAGGTAAAGAGTTGTTTAATATACGCACTCTAACATTTTACTGTGATTTGTTTTGTCAACTAATTTCATTTGTTTTTCGTTTTTTTGGCTGCAGACCATTAGCTACATGGCAGAGCGTGCTGTGGGTCAGGGTTCATTCGGAGTGGTATTCCAGGTAACGCTTGAATGTTAAATGGATCTTAAAATTTGAATTTATGCCGTTTGGTAGATGTTAGTGTGTTCTAAACATGAAATTGTCGTTATGTGGTGATATAGGCAAAATGCCTTGAAACGGGCGAGACCGTTGCAATTAAAAAAGTTCTTCAGGACAAGAGGTACAAGAACCGTGAACTTCAGACTATGCGCCTCTTGGACCATCCCAACGTCGTGTCACTTAAGCACTGTTTCTTCTCCACCACTGACAAAAATGAGCTGTATCTCAACCTGGTGCTTGAATATGTTCCGGAAACTGTTCACCGAGTGATCAAACACTACACTAAGATGAATCAGAGAATGCCTTTGATATACGTGAAGCTGTACATGTACCAGGTAATCTATTTTTCCATAGCTATCGCCTTTTTACAATCGGAATTGTTTGACTTATTCCATCAATCCTGAGCGAGGTTTAAATGACGTGAATATTCCTCTCTATTGCAGATCTGCAGGGCCCTAGCTTACATTCACGGTACTATAGGCGTCTGTCACAGAGACATAAAACCCCAAAATTTACTGGTGGGCCTTTCAACAATTACCATAACTTATAGTTACATCTTGGTCTGGTTCGAATAGCAACATGTCAATTTAAATATATAAAAGTATCAGCTTGACTGCCAGTTTCGCTAATTAAATACTTTTATCTGTGTCGTTGTTGCAATAGGTCAATCCTCACACACACCAGTTGAAGTTATGTGACTTTGGAAGTGCTAAAGTCTTGGTAAGTTACCTAACCAACGAGGATTGTATTGTTTCATGAAGTTTCAGATGTCCAGAGATTTTGTTGTTCTGAAAGCTGACAAATATGCTCAATCTTGATAGGTACGAGGGGAGCCAAATATATCTTATATATGTTCAAGATATTATCGTGCACCAGAGCTCATATTTGGTGCTACTGAGTACACTACAGCAATTGACATCTGGTCTGCAGGTTGTGTTTTGGCTGAGTTCCTGCTTGGACAGGTATGTTTGATTATCATTTCTTCATCTTCAGAGTTTCTCGTCTCGGTTTCTGATTTTCTTGGTAACAAGACACTCTCTCGCTCCTTTTTCAGCCCCTTTTCCCTGGTGATAGCGGTGTGGATCAACTTGTGGAAGTTATCAAGGTGTTTATAAATTTTCTCTCGTGTATTTATTGGATCGTGTTGTTCGTACTTCCTCGTTACACTTCTTTGTATGATTCACATTGTTAGGATTGTGATTATGTAATGTAAGTTACCGATTAAGATACCTAGACCTGGTCTTGTTTATGCTTGCATGAAAATACCCATCTGAGTCTTATCTGTCTTTGTGCTTTGTGTTTCAGGTTTTAGGAACTCCTACAAGAGAGGAAATTAAGTGCATGAATCCAAACTACACTGAATTCAAGTTTCCGCAAATAAAAGCTCATCCGTGGCACAAGGTAATATCACTGTTATGATGATTACTAATGGCCTCAATTTCTTAACCAACACACAATAACAGTTGATTGATGCTGATCGCCAGATCTTTCACAAGCGCATGCCACCAGAGGCTGTAGACCTTGTCTCTAGAATGCTCCAATATTCTCCCAACCTCCGAAGCACAGCTGTGAGCATTCTCTATGATTCATTTTTACTTTTATCCCTGCTTGGGGCTTGCAGGATTAGTTGTTGATCATATGGCATTGTATTTTTTTAGCTGGAGGCTTTGATGCATCCTTTTTTCGATGAGTTGCGTGACCCCAATACTCGCCTTCCGAATGGACGTTTCCTCCCTCCACTTTTCAACTTCAAGTCGCATGGTAATATTTTTATAGAGGGTTTACGTCTTCATCTCTTATATCCAATTTAAATGCCTTGGGACTGAATACACTTCATTTATCGTAACACAGAACTGAAAGGAGTACCTGCAGAAATGCTGTCGAAATTGATCCCCGAACATGCAAGAAAGCAATGCGCCTTCCTTGGACTGTGATTCAGAAATGAGAGTTCGTTATTCAATGTTCATAAAAATTATTCGTCTACCACCGTAGTAGTATCAGCCAGAGGCACAATGTACTAAAGTTTGTATGTTAGTCATATCCGACTTCCAATTCCTCCTAGTCCTATCTATATTCTCAACTGTTATTCATCTTCTCGTCATTGTCTTTTCTCATTCCTTCGGCCGCTATGGGTTGCACACTTTTGTCCCGGAAGAACTGATTGTAATGTAACAACAAGTTTAATGTATGAATCCAAAGATTGCTACCTATAGGTAACAGCATGTTCTTTTGTGTTGAACATTAATCGAATTAAACTGAACCCGTTTACTGCTAATATAGTTAGAACTGAAATACACTGAATTGAACTGCAGTCGACGATTGAGCATTATTTTTTGTTGGCACTTGTAGATGCATAGTGTGTCAAAGCTATGCCTTTTGTCAACTTCTTGTACTTCAAAGGGAAGTAATTTCCCATAGCCTGCTTGCTGAAAGGACTCTCTAAGTCTAATATGGTTGAAAGGATATCAACTAGGGCATGGCGCACAGCCTCACACATGCTCCTTTTTGACATCGTAACTTGCTTTTGGGGCATGCCATGTTTTGTTTTCTTGGTGCAGGCTCTCTCCCCGTGTAGAATGGAAACTACTTCCCCCATTCACTCTTATATCTTGATCATAGTGGAATGATCTCATCTCTAGGTATTGCGTGTAAAGTTAGGCACTCGTGCACATTGTGCAATAATTAGGACTCATCTCGTTCGTTGTATGTTAATCCTTAACGTGTCTTTTTCGTAGTTGTATTGCTGAAAGTTTCGTTTTTTTTATTTCTAAAGTGGTTTATGGTACACTGCATAATAGGCTACTTTTCTTTCAAGGTGTGATACTTAAACGACATATGCTGGAACTGGAAATGTTGATTGGATTCTCTAGTTTCTTTCGGTTAATTTCGTAGTTTTCTATTTCCAAACGTTGTGCTATGTTGAGTATTCTGTGAAATCACCAACCCACTTAGGGACTAGTTTTAGAATTGGACAGGCTGATGAATCTGCGCAATTCTGATTATGTCGGTCATAGATGTCTAGAACAATGATTTATGCTTGGGTTCACTGTTTTTTTTTTCCTTCTTCAAAGAAGTTCATCTTTTTTTGCCACTATTGACATTTTGAGATTTCTAGTGTACGTCGCAAAGATAGAGTTGGACATGTAGGTGGGTTGGCCAAGTTGGCTTCCAACCTTCAGTTGCGATGAAACTTGACAGAAACCTAACTGTAACGGAAAATAACAGTACGGGAGTTCATCTAACGCAAACTAGTGTAAGGAGCTAGAGACGACCAGACTAAATATCTGTGATTTCCTGAATGAAATTTCATGTGTAATTATCTAACGAAGTTATAAACGTATTTTTTTTTCTTCTAATGACCACATTTGTGAATATTTCTAGATTTGGGACCAAAGTAATCGCTTATGGGAAGAACATGGGAGCTCATCGTCTGCCTTTTCCAGAACCCTCCAGTCGATCAGATCATATGCAGACTCCATATTTTTTCCATAAAGCGATATCTCGATGGAATTGGTCGGTTTGCTGCATTTAAAAAAAACTGTAAGTTGCAGACAATATCAGATGACATTCCACCATCAGCTGCTTGTTACTTATATATATACACCTTGTTTAGCCTTTCTTGTACTTCATCCATTCTTTTACTAAGTTAGTCTCTTTCAACTTGTTTCGCCTTTTGCATTTTGCGAGCTTTTTTTTGCATTGTGCGAGCACTTGGTCGCATTTTAAAGATTCTTCTTGATCTGAATCTAAGAAAGGAATCAGTGCAGGTTTTGATAAATCTGCTGCATTTGTTTCGAGGCACGAAATGGAAAGTTTGCGAATGTGGAAATTGTTTTGTGTATTTTTGTGTTTGTTTTGGTCCTGCAGTGAAGCAAGACTCCACAGGCATAAACTGAAGCATGGACACAAGCATCCGATTTCATACATTTCTCAGTCTCCGTCTCCTCCACCTGAGTCAGCTGATCCTCCTAGTAACAACGACGACGATGGTTTAGATGGTGTTTTTGACATTAAAGCATTTGGGGCGGTGGGAGATGGTGAAGCTGATGACACTGAGGCTTTTAAGTCTGCTTGGGATGCAGCGTGCAGTTTCCAACAGTCTACTGCTGCCACCATTTTAGTTCCGCACAGTCATACTTTTATGATTCAGTCTGCGATTTTCACCGGCCCTTGTCAGACTGATCTCGTTTTTCAGGTAATGTTCTTCATTTTCTTTTCGCGCGTATTATGAGTCTTTTTAATTAAGTTAAGGAAGTTGTTTTAAAAGCTTGATATGAAATATTGTGTGCAGATTGAGGGGACAGTCGTGCCACCGGACGGACCTCAATCGTGGCCTGTACAGAACAGTAAGCGCCAATGGCTCGTGTTTTACAGAGTCGATGGACTGACACTGCAAGGAGGCGGCGTTATTGACGGTAGAGGTCAGAAATGGTGGAATCTTCCATGCAAACCACACAAGGTAAATAAATCTCATTTCTTTGCAAAAGTCTCCGTTTGTTTCCTAAACTTTCGCTAAATTGATAAGTGTACTTACAGGGAGCGAATGGGACGACGATGCCTGGACCTTGCGACAGCCCGGTTGTATGTTCCGAAAATCGTTGTAACACAAAATGTGACATTCAGTTCTTAAGAAATGTGATCATTTTTTGAATTTTGGACGCAGGCCTTGAGATTTTTCAAAAGCACTGATCTGACGGTACAAGGTCTGAAATTCAAGAACAGTCCGCAATTCCACTTCAGATTCGACGAATGCAGGGGAGTTCACATTGAGAATATTGTGATCAAATCTCCGGCTCTCAGCCCGAACACAGATGGAATCCACATCGAAAATACCAACAGTGTCGAAATCTACAATTCAGTTATTTCCAACGGTTAGTTTCTTGAAATCTCCCACCGCTTCAGTTTTCATCAAGAAAATGTCTGACAGATTTTCGCCTCATTTTCCAGGCGATGACTGCGTATCAATCGGGTCTGGCTGCTACGACGTCGACATAAAAAATATCACCTGCGGCCCCAGCCATGGAATCAGGTATATTGAATTCCACTACTATCAGTAAGTAATTCAGTCGTAAAAATTCTTTCAAAATTCAATCGAACCGACTCCTAAAAGAGCGAAAAATAATTTCTTTCGCAGCATTGGGAGCCTAGGCAATCGAAACTCCCGAGCGTGCGTTTCCAACATCACTGTCCGAGACTCAACCATAAAAACCTCGGACAATGGAGTCAGAATCAAAACATGGCAAGGCGGATACGGATCAGTATCCGATATAACCTTTGACAATATCCACATGGACAATGTGCGTAACCCGATCATAATCGATCAATTCTACTGCGCAACAAAAAGCTGCACAAACCAAACATCCGCAATCCTCGTCTCGAACATAATCTACTCGAACATAAAAGGAACTTACGACGTTCGTAGCCCGCCTATCCGCTTCGTATGCAGTGACTCAATTCCTTGCACTAACTTGACCCTTACGGAAATTGAACTTTTGCCTGCTAAAGGTGACATGGTTTTGGATCCTTATTGTTGGAATGCTTATGGAGGACTTGATACACTTACCATTCCTCCGATTTCTTGCTTGCTCGACGGAGTTCCGCCTTCGACGGTCGACGAAGAGAATGATTATTGTTGAAGAAGAGTAGGAAAAGAGTGTTGTTACATTGATGCTTCGATCATTGATCTCAGAGCTAGAGACTATTTACCAAATCTAGCTAGCTTTGTATTATTAACACCATCAATATATAGTTGTTAATTTAGATTAAGATTTCGTCAATATTTCTTTTTAAGGTGAGAACGTTGAAAAAACATCAAAATTACTTCCACCGTATTATGAAGTCAAATTCAAATGAACACAAACAAAAAATTGCGATGAATATGAAGTTCACTACTACTCCCTGAAATTTAAGAAATAATGATAGTGTGAGAGAAAATAATATAAACGTAAGTGAGTGAATAATAAAGTATGAAAGAGAGTGTTATGTGAGAGATAAAGTAAAAAAGAGAATTGCCACAAATGAAAATAAGAAGAACAAAAGGAGACACCAAAAATAGAAATAGAAAGAATAAAAGAGGACAGAGGGAGTAGAACAAAAAAAAGTATGTTGAATCATGCAAGGGTAGAGATTGGTCGGAAAGTGAAGGAATCTCATCGGTGCAGCATGCGCGCACGGCA
>JAWWMW010000103.1:183254-204488 GCA_035048345.1 Echeveria elegans | reverse complement strand
ATAGGCAAATTGAGATCAAATTTTCCTTACAACTTTCTCATGAGAAAATCATTTTTCTTTAATTTTTCCTTTCCTCATATTTTTCCCCGCAACCAAACGAGGCGTTAGTCAAATATGCAAAAGAAGTATATTTATACAATTCACTAAGAAAAATGATACACAAATCATGAACGAAAAAACTATCCCGCGTAAATATAAGGCAAGATGTCACAGGAGACTCAAATTGTTTTTGCATACTTGAATGTATTTTTTAAAATTTTATTTGTGGCATAATGATTAAACTTTTGTTCATCGAGTTGGCTTTTATGCATCTCCGCCTAGTGTTTGAAGTTTGTTTAATCATTGTAATGTATTGAAAAATATAAAACAGAAAAAAATACATTTTACGTAAATATACACTGCATTAAAATAGGCTTAAGGTTTATTTAAAGTTAAAAGTTGACCATTTCAGGTACTTAGAAATTTTTATGCCCATTAATGCAAATGACAACAATTCACCGATATCTATAATATGACTAACTACAGAAAATCAATACTATGATAAAGTCATTTTCAACTAATCTTTATAATTATATTTTTTTTCCGTTTACAGCATTATTTAGCCAAAAAAGAACAGTCCCCAAACACCATACGATGTTTTTTTTAAAAAAAAAAATTCCATGCGAGAGTACTAATTTATCCTCCATAATCTATTTTATTATTTTCCTTAATTTTTTCACGACCCCAGCAGAGCAATTAACCCCGAAAAATAATAAAAATCGATGGCCGAAGCGAGTCGCACATTAACAACATGAAGCCGCACACACACAATCATCATCAACACAAATACACAATACGATGTAAAATTTCGAGTCTTCGACATTCGACAAGTTGACCTAAACTTTCATAGATCGACATCGAAACTCACATCACCCAAAATTCCCACGAAAATTCCATGTCTCGATTCGCTCCAATCGTTGCCTTTGCAGCTCTGGTTCTCCTCGCCGGCATCGTTTTTGCTGACGATGTGGTTGTTTTAACTGCCGAAAATTTCGATAAGGAGGTCGGGAAAGATCGTGGCGCTCTTGTCGAATTTTACGCTCCATGGTACGATTAGTTTGATGATTTTGACTTGACTTGAGTAGATGTTACTGGGTTTGTTGTTTTTTTGGATTTGTTGGTTTTGGTGTGTGTGGATTTTGGAGTTTGATCCGATTGAGATTTGTGTGATTTTTACTACGAAAATTTGGGATTTTGATGATTTGGTAGTGTGTTTTGTTAAAGATCTAAACTTTTTCCGATAAAGGTTTTTTTTCGCCTGTGTTAAAATTTGCAGTGGTTTAGTTTGATTCAGTTGTGTACAATCAAACGAAATCCTAGATAGTTCTGCTAGTTAAATTCTATTCATTTCAACTTTGGTTTTAGTTCTGTGCAAACGAACGCGCCCCTAGTCGCGTTTGATGGTATGTAAGTGTTGGTATGGTGTGGTGATGACATAGCTTTGAGGATGTTGATGGATTTTCATTTTTCTGTGATGAAGAGTTGAAGAATGAAGATTCAAGCTGTGTTTGTTTGTGTGTAGGTGTGGGCATTGTAAGAAGTTAGCGCCCGAGTTTGAGAAGCTTGGTACGAGTTTCAAGAAAGCAAAGTCGATCCTGATCGGAAAGGTAGGGAATTTAATTGGTTTTTTCTATGATACTGTAACTGGTGGTGCGTACATGTAATTTATATGCCATGTTAAAATCGGGATTTAGGTGGACTGTGATGAAAACAAGGACGTATGTGGTAAATATGATGTCTCTGGATACCCAACAATCAAGTGGTTTCCGAAAGGATCACTTGAACCAAAAAAGTCAGTGTATTATCTGTTTACTCCTTTTAGATTCTTTAATGTCTTGTTCAGATATTATGATTTACTTGACCCATGGTCTTGTGTAGATATGACGGAGCTCGGACGGCCGAAGCCCTGGCTGAGTTTGTTAACAAAGAAGGAGGTGCTAATCTTTCTAGTCAAGTTTACTCAGAGCCATCTTTTACTATTATTTTTTCACTATTTCACGCTTCTATTAAGATAATGATTTTCGAAAGAAGTTGAGTTTTTATCTATACTATGTCTGTATTTCGTACACCATTTTAAGTATTACCGTCGATAATCCACACAACCTTGATGACACAAAAGACGGTTTGATTATATGTAAAAAATTGATAATTTGACGTCTGTAGTTTAATGACTGAATCTTTCATACATACACTTGTTACAGGGACCAATGTGAAGTTAGCTTCTGTTCCATCGAGCGTTGTAGTTCTTTCAGCGGATAATTTTGAAAAGGTTGTCCTGGATGAAACCAAAGATGTCTTGGTTGAATTTTATGCTCCATGGTACGTTTTACATCGTCATTTTCTGACTCAATTATAGATATAAGTAATGGAACTTATGAAGTCCTAATGCCACTTCATTTCTTGCGCCTTTGTTAATCCACATCATGTAGGTGTGGTCACTGCAAAAGTCTGGCCCCTGTAAGTATTTATCGACTGTCGTTAGGACATATACTTTCTTGGTTATTTTTTAAATAATCAAGATCAGTCTCGTGATGTGCTTTTGTTTTCTTCCGCAGATTTATGAAAAGGTGGCTGCAGCCTTTAAATCAGATGAAGATGTGGTCATTGCTAATTTGGATGCTGACAAGCACAAAGATTTGGGAGAAAAGTTAGGAGAAAGTCTTTTTTTAACTATTTTTAGCATGTCAATACACTATTACATTTTATATATATTCGTTATTGCACACCAAAACTCGTTAGTTACATCTATGAAGGTACGGTGTAAGTGGATATCCCACGCTGAAATTTTTCCCAAAGAACAACAAGGCTGGAGAGGATTACCATGGTGGTAGGGACGTCGAGGATTTTGTATCGTTCATCAATGAAAAGTGTGGCACTAGTCGTGATTCCAAGGGAGGACTTACTACAAAGGTAAATTATCATTGTAAGGTTTAAGTTGCAAACATTTTGATTGTGCTGATTTATTTTATTTTCCTTTTCTGGTCATCAGGCTGGAATTGTTGAAAGTATAGACCCCTTAGTGAAGGAATTTTTGGCTGCTAGTGATGAGGAGAAGAAAGGTGCCTTGTCGAAACTGGAAAAGGAAATTGAAAAGCTTTCAGGTTCCGCTGCCAGGTGAGTCATGACTGTTTTCTCGCCAAATGTGAAGGCTTAACATCCATTTGTTTTAGAAATGCATTATTTTTTCATAGCTTAGGTTTTCCCTAAATATCTTGTATGAACCCCGCACTTAACAAAAGTCATCACTAAGCGTTGGTTAATACATGTTATAGGCTTATGAATATAGCCTAAACCTGAGCTCAGTGCGCTTTTTCTCCAATATATAAGTTCATTAAAATTCGCTCATGCGTACTCTACTTTAGTAAAATCATCAGAAGGCGTCCAACGTATACACGATTTAATTTTCCCTCATTTTTTTTACTCTCGCAGACATGGAAAGATCTACTCTAAAGTTGCCAAAAGCTACCTGACGAAGGGTTCTGACTATGCGACTAAGGAAATCGCTCGACTTGAGAGGATCCTTGAGAAGGTATGATTCAGATTGGATATTTTCATGTACTTATAGTAAGAATTATAACAACTCGCAATCTTCAAATTGATCATATCCTAGCCTGGAATCCTAATATTCTGATTGTTCTTAAGCTTATTCAGAAAATTAAGTTGCTTGTGCAGTCAATCAGCGAAGCCAAGGCTGATGAATTGACCTTGAAGAAGAACATCCTCTCAACATTTGTTGCCTGAGTTACGGTAGCTCGTATATGGTCTCCCCTGACCTCAGCTGAATAGACCCAACCAATGCTCTAAGATCCACTATACTTTCATAGTGCCCACGGTTAGATTTTTTTTCAGATGCATTAGGATCTTGGTCTTATCTATTTGAAACATTTCCATTAAACAATTTATAATCTTTTGAACTTCACTTCAGTGATTTCGTTGCTTCTTCTTGTTCTTGATCGCCATTTTTAAATAGTCTTGTGTTGAAGTTTCGTTACATCCGGTAACAAAGACTCAACGACAGTTGGTAATTTTATTTCTTGCACTTATTTTGAGCACTTTACATTGGCATCAAAATTATTTTCATTTGCATGATTTTCAGCACGTATTTTGCTCACGTTGATCTGGTTTTGGTTGATATGGTAATGTTGGGAAATGGATGTATCTAAAAATATTACTTTTTGCAATTAGGCCTTGTTTTTTTTTTTTCAATTGGAGGGTATTACAATTGGAGTGTCATAGAGTATATAAAATTTAGAATATTACAATATCAATTATCATATTTAACTCTTCGGTAGATTTTCATCAAACACGGTTTACCTCTACCAATAGCAATTATGCCTTGTTGAATATCAAGAAATGGTAATGTTGAGAAATTCTTTTGAGAAACGGAATCGAATTCCGTTCTCATTTAATCCGTAGCTGAGTCCCAATAAGAAAATTACTTCCTAATTTGCATTGTGCAAAACTCATTAAATTTTACTTTAATTTCTCCATCATGTATTTCATCATTCATTCTTATGAATGTGATGCTAAATGCAACCATTGCTCTTATCCATTTACCAACCTCAGAATCCAAGATATCATCTTATAAGATACAAAAGCATTGTTCATGATGATCAAGCTTGCAATGGAGTCTATACAAACACATGGAATTCCCAACGTTAGACGGACGAAAGGAAGACGTTTATGTCCCGAAATGGGATGTTGGGGGACGAAGGTGAGACGCAAGGTTGACTTAGTTAGTCTGGGAAGTCGAAAGGGGTTGAAAATCAAGCACAAATTCAGGATCATGCAAAAAGTGATCACTTCTTCTCCTACGAAATTACAAAAGAAAATGTGGAAATGTTGTGTGAAAGCAATGAGTTTCGTCCATTATTGTCCGAAATTTCGTGTTTCGTACTCTGTGTTTGTTGGCCTAGGCTCTGCTCATGATCCTCTTTGGTGGGTCATGAAATGTAGCATGGAAGGGATTGGAGATAAAAAAATAGCTGGGCTGGATAAAAATAAAATAAGAAAGGTTGTGTCATTGATTTGAAAATTCAAGATCATAAGTTCAACAATTATAATAGCACTAGCGGTCCACTTGTCGTCTCGACAAAAATGTGGGAGAACAGACATTTGTTGTCTCGCTTTATAAATCTCTTTCGAATCAGGTGTCTTCGATTCCGATGTCTCCAACTTAGACAATCTTAATCCGACGATGATTTCTTGAAAATGTCATTCTCGCCTCGCTTTTGAAATCTCTTAGTACATTCGATTCCCCTCAAACTTTTCAACGTTTTTCGCTCCACTTTTTACTTTTAAATTTTAAATTTTTAATGGATCGGGCCAGATCCGTGTATCTCTGTAAATTTAAACTTAAAAACTTAAAGACAAAGGTAAAATTGAAAACACATATTTGAACATGCAGTTTTCATGTATCCTATGCTATTGTATAATAGATATTATCGACACTTGTGTGTATGAATTTGATATTTGTCCTATTTAAGCGTGGACTTTGCTGATTTCTCCCGTAGTTTGAGAGCTTGTCGATCTCCGGAAGTTGTATGCTTGAATGAGTGAAAGAATCATTGTGCGACTTATAGATTGTACCACTGTAATTGTCAATCAAGAAACGTCAAAATGTGGATGCTATAGCCCCCAGTTTTTAGGAGAATCTCACCAAATTGACATCTTAATTATCCATTTATCCACAAAGCCCAAATTATTTCCATTTTAATAAATTGTATAATTCCAAATTCATCAACTAGAGTCTACAATGTAATATCTCTACTATATTTAATTGAGAAACCATTTTGACGGTTAGTTCATTTTTTTAATTATAAATTTATACATAAAATACCTTTGATTCATAAACTAATTATGTTTTTTCATGATTAAATTTAAACATTATTCATTTTCATTACCAACTTTAAATTTCTAAATAAATAATGTACATCAAGTGCTAGTCAAATAAATCATGCATAACAAACTAATGAACGATGGTTCAACGATAACAAAAAAAATGTCGTACCGCTTCGAGAGGGAATCGGCGATTTCACTAACCCATGCTCGTCCCGTGGAGCGGATTGAGTTGGAGATGAGTCCGTTCAGCGAAACGCTCTCGCCAAACCAAGCCGCTCTCGCCGTTTCATCTGCACGGTGGCCAGATGTTTCTAGCGACGACTGATGATGTATGCGGTGGTCAATCATCTGATTTGGCGTCTGCTTCTGATCCTTTATCAAGCCGGTAAATCGTTGGCGTAGAGGCCGAAGAAGGAAGCCCTGGCTGTGATGCTTCCAGTGTTTAGATCGAGTTTGAGAAAAATTCGGGTTGAGAAATTGAGTGCATACTGCTGTGTTGTTTGAGGAGTTTTTGCATGGTGGATAATTGTAAACTAACATCTTCGATCAAGAAAGCAATTGAAGATGGAAATGGATTGAGCGATGTTGGGGTTGACACCATTTTTGAAGGTGTTGGGCGATGTTGGGATTGCATTATACTGTAGGCTTGTCTCCATTCAGCAGGAGTCTTGATTTATTAGGGGACAAATTAGCAAACCTCTTAATGAAACATCTTGGTTTCAAAGAACAAGAGGCGACGACAAAGCAGATGATGAGGCCGACATTACGAAGAGAGCTTACTGCGATTCATTAATGGGCACATGTCAATTTCTGTCGGCGGTGATGATGTTTGTAGTACTTGAAATAACTGGTTTCTGTTCCACTTTACTCCCTTAACGAGGAATCCAGTTAGTATCTTTTCTCTCCTCATTTACGACGCAAGTCTATGTTGAGAGGGAGTCATTTATTCGAACATCTATCATTTAATTGGTAGGTAGTTCGTTGTTTCTTTTATTATTTCTTTCTTTTGATTTTTGTTGTTTCATTGTTGGAATTTTGGAAATCGATTTTGATCAGTGATCACTATTCTTTTTCTATTATGTATTATTGATCCTAATTTCGAACTTAGATCCCGTATTATAACTCTGATTCTCGGAGATTGCAATAAAAAAATATAAAAAAATCATGCATGACACACACATACACAAATCGGTACAAATACATGTAACATGTGATCAAATAGACATATATTCCATAAGCTAATCATTAGATAAGCAATGATTAGGACTCTACAACAGACTCTCTTCTTAGAATATTACTCTCTTAATCTTAGAAGATGGGCACTTGTTTACTTCTCCTAATTATATTTGCTAATTATTCAGTGCTAGAAAGTTCCTTTGTTTTAATTATTCACGTAATATCGCTCCGAGGTGGACTTGGTCATTGGAATCAGATGTATCATCGAGATACTTTTATTTAATTTCGACTGCGGATACAATGTGTGTTATGTTATTTATTGATTTCAGTAAAGATTTGTTGAGTTTTAATCAAGCCAGCTATTGATTGATCATTGAAGAACAAGAATCTTATACTTTTGACTGAAATAGTTTTTTCTATCTTCTGGGTATTCTCATACTTTGGTTGGTGTCTATTGTCTGTCAAATGAAACATGTGATTGGATGATTGTTGAAATGAAACCTGTAAGGACAGGACAGCTCCTTAGAATCCTTTCAAATTTCGAAGTTCCCAACACCACTCAGATTCAGTTCAGGGAACCAGATTTGCAGTATAATGCAAATTTTGAAACTGAGTCGTTTTGGTGTACCAAGTTGCTGCTGACACATTAAGAACAAATTTGATGTTTAGGCTCTCATACAAGAAGAAGAAAGAAACTACAACAACTTGTGGAACTTGAAGCTAGAGAAACGATTTCTTGATCATCAAGGGAACTGAAGCTGCCAGAAGCTCTGTTGCCCGTTCGAAACATAGACAATGATCATTGAAACGATGATCGAAATAAGCCCTGACCAGAGATAAACAATGGTCGGAATCTTCCCTCGTTTCCCCATCAATCCTTTTGCGAAAGGGTACATATGTGACAATACCCATAAGCTGAAAAACACCCCTCCGACAAGCTTGCTCCATTGCGGAAACGGACTGTAAATGGTTCTGCTAACTCCAACCGTAATGGCAAAGAGATTCACCAAAATGATGCACATTGGCAGACACATTAATGAAGTCCATTTGAAGAGGTAAAGTTCCGCAAATTCATCGTCCCCTTCTTCTCCTGTGGCTGATTTGGTTGTTAAAGTGAAGGAGATCTCCACTCCGGCAATTAGTTTCAACAGGCCTTGGATGACTGCGGCCGGATGCGCGCTGGTCCCTCCGATTAGCCAGAATTGTTCGTTCCGCCACCAGTCGTGAAATGTGATTTTCGACCATCGGATTTCTAACGACGAAAGGATGCATAAGCTGAGAGTGATGATCAACAGGAGTAGCAAGAATGTGACGTTGAGCGACTGGACGATGAACTTTCCGGACAGGAGCGAAGCAGCTGGAAGGAAACAGTAGAGGATCAGGAAGAATGAAGTGAAAGGATACATTCCGACGTTGAAGTACGCGATTCGTTGCAAGAATTTCATCCGTCTAGACGCGAATAGAGCGTTGTTTCTTGAAAAAAAGATCTCGACTGACCCCGTCGCCCATCGGAGAACCTGATGAAGTCTGTCCGTAAGATTTATAGGAGCAGTACCGCGAAAGGCGTCGCGTTTTGTCACGCAGTATACCGATCTCCATCCCCTGTTATGCATTCTGTACCCTGTCACTACATCCTCTGTCACGGATCCGTAGATCCATCCGACTCGCTTTCCCCATTCGGATTTATCCTCGTAGAAGCACGAAATCACGTTAACTGCTTCGGCCACGGCGCTGGAGTCGAGCGGTTCGCGAGGGACGATTAATGAGCCGGAGCGTCGACCTTGGTAATTCTTGTTCCGATGAATTCCGTCGAGTAATCTGCCTTGATACTCTGCCACTGGTATAGACTGGATCAGAATCTTGGAGTTTCCGAACCATTTAGACCTTGTCGAAAACTCAATCTCCTCCGGATCGAGCTCGTCTTCCTCCATGTCCGTAACTTCATGGATCCTTAGACTGATCTCATCCTCCCGCTTCTTCTTCTCCGCATTCCGGAGACTTCTCCTCAGCTTCCTCTGCCCCAGCCAACCGAGATGCTCTGTCGTCCGGGCCGGACTGAATCCGTATAACGCGGTTCGTCGAAAAATGCAGCCCGTACCGACGTACATAGGACCCTGCAACCCATCTAAAGCCCTCATGCTAACATCAAAGAACACATTGTTATGATTGGCATACCGATCACTTGGATCAATCCCTTCAAATCGCTGAGGAAACTGAACAAAGCAAACTCGATCCCCGCCCCGATCGAGCATGAAACACATTCCTTCTCTCAAAGCCTGAGAGTTGTAAACGTAATGATCGCAATCCAGGTTAAGTATAAACGGACCGTTCGAAAGAACTGCGCTAGCTCGGACCAAGGCATTCATCGCTCCGGCTTTCTTATTATGATCGAATCCAGGTCGTTTCTCTCTCGAAACGTACACTAACATCGGCAGCCTTATGTCCGTATCCAAAGTGTCAATTGAGTCAAGTCCCTCTTCTCCGGACGCTACCTCTGATCCGTAAACCACCTCAGCGGACGCTGGTAGCAACATTGTTTGAACTATCCCGACATGATCGCCTTTAGAATGATCCGCAGCTGGCTTCGTCCAAGTCCCGGGCCAGTGAAAACCGTCGGCCATCCAAGTAGCGTTCGAACCCTTAACAGCCTCCAACACGTTCTCACCCTTTTCCACTTGCTTCTTCCGTTCCACTGCCTCGGAGCGGACATTATAAGCATCGGATCGCCGCCTGATCTTGTCTGGTAAGCCATTAATCTCAACTTTAAACTCTGCATACAATCGCTTCACTGTCCGCATGTCCCTTACAAAGTCCGGTTTCTTTTGACACTTTAACAAGTCCTTCTTCTGCCCGAAATAGGCTTCAGGATTCCTGGGTTCGATATTATGCTTCCTGCAAAATGGCACCCAAATCCTGGCAAACCTCGCCGCAACAGCCATGGCTTCGAATGTAATGATCGAGCCACCATCATCGGACAAATAGCAAGCGAGTTTCTCAACTGGATAGCCCACTGCTAAAATTGATAGAATTGTGTTGGCAGTCACCAAGGGAGGCTCCTTCTCCGCGTCAGCTGTGGAGACAAACACGTCAATACCCGGAAGATCGGAGAGTCCTCTCGGATTGTTAATGTTCGGTGACTCGAACACCTCCTTCAACAGACTGAGATCAGTCTCTCTGTTTACAGGACAGAGCTTCGGAAGCTGATCTACCAACCAAGAAAATGCAAACCAGATTTCGCACACAATAGACGAAATCGACAGCCACATTGCTTCACGATTCGGGTTCCGAATCCGCCATGCCAAGAACCAACCCAGTGCCAGAAACCTAATCAAAATCAGCAGCCTGAAAAACAGAACACCAATTCAGAACAAAAGACTCTTAAACCCTAAAATTGGGGACTTCTTTTCAATTCAAGAATTTACCTGTAGGGACTAATGAGGGCATTTGGGACATTGATCTTCCTTGTAAGCGGACGATGTCGATTAGTACAGAAATCCGGCCGAGCTTTGAACCCATCGGACCCTGAATCCTTCGGCCAGTACGCATTTCCATATCCGTAAGTCCCCTGAGTATCATACAACCATCTAGCGTGATCAAACTCGCTCCCCTGCCGATTAAATCCTCCTCTAAACGATTGCACAACTGAGAAATTCATCATATCGGGTTTTGATCCACTTCTTTTCATCGATGGAAGCGACCTTGCTTCATCGTCCGCTTCGTTTTCTTGAACTCTAGCCTCCTCCTCATCATCATTTGATTGCTCTGATTCAACGCTCCGTGTTTGGTAAAGCTCGTTACAGCCAGGACACTTGCAATCTCTGTTTTTAACACAATCTGTGTAACAAGCTTTGCAGATTTTGAATCCACATTCGCATTTCAGCTTACTTTTCTCCATCGCAGCTTCATTACAACCGCGCATTCCGCAAACAAGCTCCCATCTTTTCATCTCCACCGACTTCTCCATGGCTCTGCCTTTAAGCCCCGATCCATACCCACCAGTAAAAATCGTCTTAGATACATCACCCTTTGCATCGAAAGACGTCGCATTAGACACATTCGACTCGTAAGACTGAAATGTTGCATCTGGCGTCTGTGGAATCGAAACAGTATACAAATGCGCATCGTCTCCTTCCTCCTCCTTTCCTACACTCCATCGTTGACCTTGACCACTCTTCCTTCTACTCCCACCGCTCAGCGGCGAGTTGTTCGAAAATGACAATCGCTGAATCGGACTAGTTAATCCTCTGTTTCTCCCACCACTCCCGCTTCCTGAAGTCACCGTTATCGTCACCGGCGACTTCGATGGCGAAGATCCTGTTTTTATCACCATCTCAGATTCTCAATCTACAGACAAAGCTCGGATTTTTCTCCTGTAATCTCGATTTGTCAGATTGCTCTGTTTTTGTATTGTCCGATTTGGTTTTCAAATTTCGTACATTGTTTCTAGTTTCAACGGTCGACTGATATCAACCGTCCGATTCAAAATCGCCGAATGAACCCAACGGTCTGATTTTTTAAAATTAGTTTTAGTTGAAAAGTCAATAGAGCGGAAACTGTAGATTTTATGTCACCCTTCTCAACGGTCAAATACTAAACTAATGGGCTGAGGGTGAGCCGAATGTTTAAACTGGGCTTTTATTACAAAATGACCCCATTAGTTCGGATTTTTACACATTAAACCCTACGGCTTCTGGAACGGACTTGGTGCGGTCGGAGTAAAATTGGTCAACGGACTCGGTCGCGACACGGTTGTAAATAGGTACAAAACACGAGGGTAACATCGTCATAAGAAAATGCATATACTACCGCTATGTGCTGTGCCTCTTCGGCCACAGAATCATATCTCTCTTCGCGAGGTTCAGAAATTGCTGCGAGTCTTCGTCGGTCTTTGACTTCATCGTCCGCCGCTTAATCCACTGACGCGGTTGGTTGGTCGATTACGCGTGATTAAATTGGGAGATATTGATTGCGAAACCGCGTCGTTTTGGTATCGGAATTGAAGAAGAATCGGTCTTGTGGATTTGGGGGATTCGGATGGATAAGGAGACGTTGGAGTTTTTTTTGACGAAACAGTTGGTGATTCAGTCGCGTTCGCGTTCTGGTGAGTTTTGATTAGGGTTTGTGAATTGGGATTGAATCGGTGTTGGTTGAAGAAATGATTAGTTTTTTAATTTTATTTATTTTGTGTATTTATGTATGTGTGTGTGGGCAGAACCTTGCGATGAGTACGAGGAGAATGATGAAGAGTATGAGGAGGAGGAGGAGGATGGGAAGACAGAGTTTCCGTGCCCTTACTGTTCGGATGATTTTGATATAGTGGAGTTGTGTTATCATTTAGAGAATGAGCATTTCACTCAGAATGCGAGGAATGGGGTAATTAATTTATTATCGCTTGATCTTTTATATCTTATAGTATTGTGTTATACTGTTATGTAATTATAATTTAGAGCTCATAAAACAGTGTTATGCTGGATTGGGCACTTGTATGCGTGAGTCTTCTTTGTTTGTATCGGAATCCGAAGGGTGACTATAATTGGAGGAAGGGGATGAGAGACTAGGTTTGCATCAGAGTAGGATGGGGTAGATAAGTGTGTGATAAAAGGAGGATTTTGATAAAGCGGAATAGTGTTGTCATTCAGAGAGTTTGCATTACAATCAGATTTCCAGAAATAGGGTAATTAGTCATTAATTGCTATACATTTTGCTTATGATTGTATTTTTATTAATTTATCTGGAAAAATGTTACTCTGGAATAGATGCTTCTATACTTGAAGTCTTCTGGTACAAAATATGTTGTTTTTATTGAAGTTTGAAGGGCTAGATAAGGTGATAATCAATGGAGGAAGGGGATGAGGGACTAAGTTATAAATAACAGTTGGGTGTTATTGAGATGTGAAAAGAGACAACCCCTAGGGAAGGATGCATAGCAGATGAAGTAGAGAAATTTAGGGTTATTGGATGTTGCCATGCACTTGTGTAATAGGCTTAGTTCTTTAAGATTGGATTGGTAAAAAATGAAGATGCAGTCATCATAACTGGGTGGAAATTAGTGTGGTGAGTTCGAAGGTTTAGACTTTAGTTGGCTGATATGAGCTGTTGTTGAATATCTGTTTTTAATCATGTATGTTATATTTTTCGGGGAAAAAATACACAGTTGTATTTATTTGGATAATACAGTAGGTGCACATAGTTTGATGGTGTGAAAATTGCGAAAGATGATGAAAAAAGTTTCACCTTTTTTGAATGGTGGGTTAAAAGGTTTTGAACAGAGTTTGCTGATATTAGCCGTCAGTTGTCATCGAATTTCAATATTTTATTATTTGTGACCTGCCTATCAAAAAGAAGATACACAGTTTTGTGTTTTTTGCATAATAGAATATTAGAATAGGCTAGAATGTTGTTACATGGTTTTGATGGTACAAAAAATATCGGATCAATGCCGAAAGTTTTTTTTTTTCTTTAATGAGATTTTGGTTTGATATTTTGGTCATATTGGGTTGCAGGTTTGCCCCGTTTGTGCAGTGAGGGTTAGCTCTGATCTCATTGGACATTTGACTAAGCAACATGGGAAAATGATAAAGATATCCTTCACTTATTGAATTTAGTACTCCTATTTTTTCCGTTTCTGATGACTTTTGTTGCCAATGATTCTTTACATTACTATGAATTTATACATAGATACACTTTCTTGAAGTTTAGAGTTCCCAACAGACATAAGGTTTATTAACTTTTCCTTGACTAGTTAATACATTCAGGTCAAATTGAAACTCTTGAAAGATCAAGATGAGGAAACAATTCTACATTTAAGGAAGGAGTTCCATGATGAGCATATGAAATCGGTTCTTGGGAGTTCATGTCTGTCTTTGTTTCCTGATATGACACCGGATCCTTTGCTGTCTTCATTTATGTACAGTTTGCCTGCCAATCCTGAATCCTCGAATGCCCAATCAACTGGTTCGGCCGAGTCAACTTTGGAAAAGGAGAAAGCGGAGGGTAGCCTTTTAAAGAGGTACCTTGGGGCTTGGATTCCGTTATTTTTATTTTATGTTCTGCATTGTAAGATTGTTCTGCCCTAACCTCATTATTTGATGCTAATGTGTTGGTTTCTTGTCACTTGTTAGTATTAAACTATCTCTAAGAGGCATATCATTCTACTCAGAGAGTAGTGCTGTGAGCACTCTCATATTATTGTTTACATTGTATTTGGTTTACATCGGTGGTATCTAGTTTTGTAGATAAGTGGCTTAATCAGGGAGGAATATATAGAATATAGTATTTAGCGGTTACATAGTTGCCTCTAGTGTGTTTCTAGAACTGGATACTGTGCTCATATATGAATTTTGAAGTTTGTATATACTTTTCTCCATATTTCTGTACCTCAGACTGTCACGCGCTTACATTTCAAAAGTTATGTGTAAGTGTGTAACTTGGTCGCTTACATTTCAAAAGTTATGTGTAACTTGGTCGACCTTGATCAACTTAGGCTTGAGTGATGAGAAAATAAAATATTTAAGTAACACTGTAACAGTAATTTTTGTAATGCTATTCGGGTTTTTTTTAATAGCAAAATTGGCAGCCATTTAAGATATGTTTGTGAGTTCAAGTTTTTACCGATGTATATTTGCTGTTTGCCATGATATAACACATCTTTTTTTTATCTTTTGTTTGGGTGAAAGTGATGATTTTGTAGTATCATTTGTTTCTAAAGGCACGTTGACTACTCTCATCTGTACACAATTGGTATCCTCACCTTTTAGTGCAATATTCGTTTCATTGCAGTTTCACTTTCATTAACATTTTTTCTGTATTTTGCTTTACTGGCCCTGGCTTATAATGTATTAGTGAAGGAATGCCTCTCTGTAACTGTGGGAACTTACAGTGTTAATCTTCGTGGTTACAGAAAACCTGAACCGTCCCCGCCATTGTCAGATAAGGATCACGAAGAGAGAACTCGGAGAAGCCATTTTGTACAAGGAATGCTTTGCTCTACATTCCTTGATGGTGATTTTTAATGCGAAAAACTTTAACAGCTTGGTCACAATTCTTCCCAGTTGACATAGAAGATGACAAACATCACTGGATCCAGAATACTGTAAAGTTGGCCGCAAACTTTTGCGAGTCTTCCATTATAACCTCAGTCTTTGTTATTGAGCATGTTTTATATGTTAGAAGTAGAACCTTGAACTTGGCTAGCCATTAAATTAAAAGCTGAACTGTTTCTGCTGAGCTGATCTTTTTTCTCAATCTTTCATGTTTCTGTCAGAATTATTCATAATGGAAGAACATGTTTCAAACTAGTTACTTCTCTTTTGTTCAAATGGAAGAACATGTTTCAAACTAGTTACTTCTCTTTTGTTCAATTGCTTCACCCTCTTCTTGTACTTGGATTTTACTCATGTTTCAGGTAAAGGGTGTTCTGTTTTTTTTTTAATATAAATGTCCAAACTGATGTCTCTTGAAAATGAAATTATCAATAAGTGATGATGATGCTTTAGGGAAGACGACACACAACAGATCAAACAGAAACCTTGTCAAGATTTCCCTTATTACACTCTAGGATGCATCATAGTACTATCAAACCAGTTCTTGTATAAATGGCACCATACACATAGGGGCACCTTATTCGAGCCTCGATGACGGCAAACCACTACTTAAGCATAGAGCTGAGGATTGGCAAGGAGATGCTCGACGATCGCAACCTGAATAGCCTTGTCCTGTTCCTCACCAGCCTTGATATCCTCATCTTTAGGCACATAGTCACCTTTGGTGTGGTAATGGTTGGACAGCTTGCAGATAGAGCCTCCATCTGCCGAAGCATCAAGCTTCACTTCATGCACAATGCTCTCAAGCTTGTCATCATTGAAATCATGCTCAACCAATGTGAACTTGACGTAGTAGTTTGCCTCGTCTACTTCATCGATCCTGTGCTTCACAAACTTCACTGGACTTCCTGTAAAATGCACTTAGCTCTTAAGATTTCGAACAAAATGAGATTTTTGGCATCATGTTCCATTTCAAGTATTTTTAACTACCGCTTACCATCAACGAAGTATGTTGTTCTGATGGTTCCAGCTCCTCCATCCCCAACATAATCAACATTCTTGATCCTGTCAGACAAGAGCTGAGGAACAAGGTTACTCTTGGTATCACCCATGGCCTTGAACATCCTTGATGGGGCGACGGGGATAGCGAACTCATGACTCTTCGTGATAATTCCCATTTTAGACGACAAATAGCACAAGTGTGACTCTAATTAAATCTTAAAGATGATGATGATGATGATGATGCACAAGGAAGTGAGAGTGTTTTTGTGATGAAACTTGAAAGGAAACTCTTCTTATATATAGTGCATGGCACTCCTTGTCAACAACTTTGATAAAATACAAATACGAAAACTTCAAATCTTTTGGTTGAATGACATCCTTCCTAGATGATGGATGACTTGAATCATAATGAAATGCTACTTGGGCTTGCAAAGAAATGTATTTTTCATTTTTTTAATGAAAATTTTAATTTTCCACTAGACTTAAAAAGCTTCATTTTTATGGATTTCAAGTTGGATTCATAAATACAAAATATTGTCCTCAAAGAAAAAATATTAAACAGAAACAAACAAACAAATAAGGTGATATATAGAAGGTGAGAATTAAGCTTCAATCTGGTTCTATAATTAATGATCAGAGAAACAAAATTCAAAAAAAGGCAGCTGCAGCCTGCAGTGCATGGGATGAAGATAAGATTGGAATTTGTCATGTTTTTTTGATAATGGAAGAACATTGTTAGCTTGAGACTAGGAATAAGATTGTAGTGTAGATGATACACGAGGTTGGTGGCAACAACCATGGCCAGCCCCAGATATTGAAATTCTAAAAACAACTGCTGATGATATCAAAGCAAAACAATAAATACACTACAAAACAGAATAGAGAAACTTGACCATATGTGATTTGATTTATTAGAATAATAAAAAGTTCTACCATTGAAGATAAAATAACATCAAACGTGGCCATTAGCACTTGTGATACTTTGAGACCCAATGTGATCTATTTACACAATTGAGATGTGGTAATGCATGTACCATGCATTTAGTTAAAATGTACAGAGGTGATCTGGCTAAATTACTATCACATGTTTTGAATAAATATGTGATTTTCAAGAACTTGAATGTCTCTCATTTTAGTCATAGAGTCACATTTGGGCATAATATATGAATTTCATGGTAGTAAAAGCATTTTGTCAAAACATATTGAGATTTACCAGCCTTGCATACGACAAAAATTGTCTGATATGAGAATTAGTAAAAAAATATAATAAGTGCTAGCTTATATATAATTATACATGAATGATGAATCAAGACCTGCAAAATCCAACACAAATCGTGACATGTTTTTAACTCAGGCGAGAAGAAGTCGACTTAAGGGATTGATAACCGAAGCTGAAACAAAGCATTATACAAATAAGCAAGAAATGATTATGCATATACTGGGAAGTTAATTATTATGATCTCACTTAAAATTTTCTATAAGAAGCCTAGTACAAAATATATTTTTTTTGGTTTCTTTCATTCGCAAATTATTTTTATTCATAATGATTTCATTCCTCATTTCGACTCTTGAAATCATGTCAGTTGGCCCATAAGTGTCATCATAGTTTCAATATCGTTCGTATCAGAGGTTGCTACTTTGTCCATCTCAATGGAAATGTAGTTCTTAAAACCAAAAACACTTATAGCCTTAAATATTCTACGTACATTGTGACATGTTTTGGATACTTCAATTGGATTTTTGCTACACATAATTTCAAAATTCACCTTTAGCTTCTTAAACTAGGATAATCAATAAATTTTTGTTTATATTTTTCTTCTTATTTTTGTTCGATGTCATGTTCTGTCGACACTCAACTCTAGCGTCCTTCAGAAATTGAACCTTGAAAGTGTGTAAATAGGTATACTGATTTTAAACTTGTATAAAAACCATACAACAAAATCCAAAACGAGGATTTCTCTTATTACAACACTTGAAACTCAAAGGACATGAGGAGACACCATTCACTTGGTGAGAGTCTTTATTTAGTCCTCAATTTTTGTATAAGTGACTTAAGCTTAAGCATAAAGTTCCGGGTTGGCCACGAGATGCTCGACGAGCGCAACCTGAATAGCTTTGTCCTGTTCTTCGCCGGCCTTGATATCCTCATCTTTAGGAACATAGTCACCTTTGGTATGGTAATGGTTTGAGAGCTTGCAAATGGAGCCTCCTTCGGCGGAGGCCTCAAGCTTTACCTCATGCACCATGCTTTCAAGATTCTCATCGTTGAAATCGTTTTCGATCAATGTGTACTTGCAATAGTAGTTTGCTTCATCGATCTCGTCCATCTTGTGCTTCACATACTTCACTGGACTTCCTGTATGCATTTAGTTTTAAGAAATCTTGAGAAAAAATGAAGTTTCTCAAGAAGAAGAATTTTTTTTTATAATATTGAGAAGTGTAATTTACGATCTCGTGCAGAAATACAAATTACTGAAAGTTAAAACGACGCATTTTTGGCAGCATGCATAAAAAAAGATTGTTAAAAACATAAAAGTAAATATAAATTTAACTATGCCCCAAGATTACTTTCTAATGGTGAACATACCATCGGCAAAATAGGTAGTTCTAATGGTGCCAACACCACCATCACCTTCAAACTCGATACTCTTAATTTTGTCAGGCAAAAGGGAGGGGATGAGGTTGTTCTTAGTGTCGCCCATAGCCTTGAACATTCTCGATGGAGCAACGGGGATGGGGAACTCATAGGACTTGGTGATAACTCCCATTTTTAAGAGACTAAAACCCTCGAAGATGCGCAAGAGAATATATGTGGATGATGAATGAAGCTAAGTAAGAGTAGTGAGGTTTCAAGTGAAGTAAGGTTGGTATTTATAGAACCAGTAGTTAGATTTTTATCATGGTATCAACTACCAAATGTGCACACCAAAGAGGACCCTACAAACAACATTTTTCTTGTATGTACTAATCTTCTTTGCCTCACCATTATTGACTAGATTAGGTGAAAATGCATTAACTTTCCGTTTGAAATTTGAATCATTAAAATGTAATAGAAAATAAATTCAGGAAAAATTGTGTTGAAAGTCCTGCAAAGTATTATCTGATTTTATTTTCATTTTCTCACGCAAAAACCAAACATATTTATAACTCTTAATTCTATCATATTTTCTTTCCGTTATCATAAACTTTTAGTGAATCAAATTTATTAGAAAATTAAAGATCGAACAACAGTTTTAATAATTCGGTTATTGATCTATAATTTCCATCGATTTTGTCAATTCATGCTAGAGAGTGACAAATCAAAGACCTTACTTATGTAAACATGTGGTCGTCAAATATTGTTCCTGGACAAAAACATCTAAAGGCACACCAAGACTGACTTAAGTAAACACATCTTCACCTACCCTTTTTAGAAAAAAATACCATACGAAAATTTCCGTTCGATAAACAAATTTAACAACGACGGTATATAATGTCTACCTAGACGAATATTCCAACCAGGCGAGTCAACAAAAGTCAAGTTCGAGACGTTGACATCCCTAGAGTTGATAAGTTCAACCAGATGAGGACGGCTATAATTCAAAAATGCTCCCACCAAAATGCCCCTTGGCCATCAACGGTCCCGTTGTTCCCTGTACCATAATAATTGAAGTTAAATGAGTCAGTCGATAAGATGACACAGCCAATTCAAAATGTCGATGACATCAAAAACATGGGACATAAGGTAGCGCCTTTTATGACAACATCACTCAGATTTTGGCCACTGATCAAGCTGCTATATCTTCCACCAGGCGCAAGAACTTCAGTGACTCGATTCTCTCTCTCTCTCTTCAGATTTCTGAACTTACCGAAAATATAAAGAAAATAATGTGACGTCGTGGATATTCACGGTTGACGATCGAAGCTATTCATGTGTCGTGTGCATCGGAATTTAAAACAGACGTGAAAAAAGTCCTTAGAACATACCTTAGAAGCAATTATAGTAGCCCCCTTTTCTATAAACAGCGTAAGCTAGGTTACTAGTAAGACTAAAGCATTTAGTAAGTTGAGAGGTTTTTAGTAACAACTAGTAAGGGGCAGTTTATAAACTCATTTTGACAAAAATTTTGAAAACATTTTGAAATGGTTTTGAGATTCATATTGAATTCATTTCTTATACAAATTAAACTTCAAAACTTTCCCAAAATCTCAAACCCACCTCCAAAGGTGGGTTTGAGATTCAAAACCACAATAACGCTTCTTCATCTCTTCTTCACTCAACACAACCCAACCCCTCCCAGCCTCCGACCACCTCAACCCACCTCTGCCGACCATCGCACCAAATCCTGACCTGCTCTCTGCCTTCATCGTCTCCACCTGCCGCAACCCCGCGACCTCCCCGCAACACCACAGCAACCCCCGCAACCCCAAACCCACCTCAAACCACCTCCGCAACCCATGCCAACCACCCAATCGACCGCATTATCACCCACCTCGTCACCTCCATCGCATCGATTTAGGGTTGCTCTCAATTTCAAACTCACAAACTCATCCTTTCTCCTTCGCTCCCCTCTTGTCAACAACCTCCGTCGGTTTGCCCAATTCTCATCTTCTACGACCTACTCTTCGATCGTCCGCGCCTCGAAATCTGTCAACGGAGGAAATGGAAGAGTCATTGTCGCGGTTTTTAAGAATGCGAATAGCAGTCCGGTTACTAGTGTGGTGTTTGAGCCGTTTGAGGAAGTGAATGAGTTGATGCTCGCTCCTGCTGGTCCTCAAGAGTCTGTAGCTCGTCAGAGGTTTACGGATAAGTTGAGGCTGCGATCAATGAACAGATTAAGTCAGTTTTCTTGATTCATTTTATATTCTTTTTAAGAAAGTTTTAACTGCAATTTTTGATTTGTGCATATGCGATGGTGTGTTTAATGGCTGATTGTTGCATTTTGTTTGTTTGTTACGACTGTAGTGTGGAGTACAATGTCTCTTATGTGTATCATGCTCTCTATGCATACTTTGACAGAGATAATGTTGCGTTAAAGGGTCTTGGTAAGTAAAATTCATATCAGAATTCAATTTTATGGTAATTATGATTGAGTTTAGTTTCGACTTACTGAATTAACACATGCATATTTTTCAAGGATTCAAGTGATGAAGA
>JAWWMW010000103.1:156236-168612 GCA_035048345.1 Echeveria elegans | reverse complement strand
TTTGACTGTAAAAAAATATGTTTGAAGAGACAACATCATGCTAATCGGAAAGAGATGAGACATGAAATTCCTGTCCCTTGTTTGATGTACATAATTCATGAATCTGATGTACTTTTTCATATTCAGTTTTTTCTATCCGTTATTAGAGTTTTATAATTCTTATGCAAATCAGATCAAATGTCTTAAATAGCCTCAAACATTGAATAATCATTTTTATTATAATTAAATAAATATTAATTGGATAATCTCAGCCAGGTACATCTATGGTTATGATCTCTTTATACTTTTTATATTTAATCATTTTTTTACCTGATCTCTACCCATAAAAGAACAAGAAAAATGATGTTTAACCAATCATAAAATTACAATTTTACCCTCTCTTCACAATTTCACTCTTTTCTTCGCCATTAATTATAAATATACCATTAAAATTAAATATAACGGTCCAGTCTGGTTCATTAAATAAAATTTAAAAACTAAAAATTGAAAATATTAAAAATGAATAGTTAAAAATTGAAAATAAAAATTAATATTAACATTAAAAATAGAAAATTAACGCGTGAAATATTTAATATTTTTACCACGAGAAAAATTACCGCAGGGGAGCGCAGCTATTATCCAATAATACAAACCCAGAAATTAACTTAACTTTGAATATCGACACAACTCCGTCAGCACCTATTCTCGCGTCGCTTCATCATCACGCCACGTGGCGAACGCCGATCTCCAAGCTCGACACTTAACACGTAAATCTCTTCTTCAATTTTCAACAACGCAGTTTCCGCTGCTTCCGAAATCGACGACTGCTGTACAGTGAACAGTTCAACCAATGGCGACATCGACGAAGAAATTCACTCGGCTGCCGAGCATGAGAGAGCGCGTTGAAGACACGCTCTCACAACACCGTAACGATATCGTCTCTCTTCTCTCGAGGTAGTTGTTAAAATTAACATCGATTTTGTGCGATTAGGTTTTTGAATTTTTTTGAATTTTTTGATTTGGAGGTATGTGGATCAAGGAAAGGGGATACTGCAGCCGCATCATCTGCTGGATGAGCTGGACAAGATAATCGGAGAAGATGAAGCTAGGAAGATGCTGAGAGATGGTTCGTTTGGTGAAGTGTTGAAGTCTGCGCAGGTGAAGTGTTCGTTGATTTGATTTGATGTGTTTTTGATTTAATGGATTTGTTGGCGTATGGACTTTTGATGTTGGATGATTATAGGAAGCGATTGTGCTACCACCTTTTGTTGCGATTGCCGTGCGTCCAAGGCCTGGTGTATGGGACTATGTGCGTGTTAATGTGTACGATTTGAGTGTGGATCAGTTGACTGTTTCGGAGTATTTGAAATTTAAGGAGGAGCTTGTGGATGGGCAGTAAGAAGCGATATTATTTTATTCATTTGTCTTATTTTTAATAATTGCATTCTGATTGTGTATTCATGGGATGTGTTTCTAAATTTGTCAGTTCTGATGATCCGTTTGTGCTGGAGCTTGATTTCGAGCCTTTTAATGCCTCATTTCCTAAACCTACCCGGTCTTCGTCGATAGGGAATGGTGTTCAGTTTCTAAATCGTCACCTCTCCTCCATTATGTTTCGAAATAGAGAATCGTTGGAGCCGTTAGTTGATTTTCTTCGGACTCACACATATAAGGGGCATGTAAGTTTGAAGTAAACTCAACTCCCCTCCCCCTTTTTTTGGGTTCCTTTTTTATGCTAATTAGTCGTGCTGCTAACAGCAATGTTTTCATGCATTCGCATTGAAAATGAAAACAGCCTGTCTTTGTTAGGGTGAAACTGATACGTCATATGATGATTTGCCAAGTGCAGGCACTGATGTTGAATGACCGGATACATAACATTTCTAAACTACAATCTGCGTTGGTTACAGCTGAGAATTTCCTCTCTAAGCTCCCGCCAAACAAACCTTATTCAGATTTTGAATATGAGTGAGCGCGCCACACCTGTGTTTACTACAATCTGGTGTCTTCAGAAGAGGGAAAAAAAATAAAGTCATACAAACTTGATGCAGGTTCCAAGGCATGGGGTTTGAGAAAGGCTGGGGTGACAACGCTCACAGGGTATCACAGTCGATGCACCTTCTTCAGGACATTATTCAGGCTCCTGATGCTTCTACCTTGGAAGCATTTCTTGGAAGAGTACCAATGGTATTTAACGTGGTCATATTATCTCCGCATGGATATTTCGGGCAAGCAAACGTTCTTGGTCTGCCAGACACTGGTGGTCAGGTGTTTCGTTGGTTTCATCTCTTGTCATTCTCCTTAGTCTGCTACACTCGTTGTCGTGGTCATTGACCCTCTCAGTCAATTTTCAGGTCGTTTACATACTTGATCAAGTGCGTGCTTTAGAGAATGAAATGTTACTCAGAGTAAAGAAACAAGGATTGGATATCACTCCACGTATTTTAATTGTAAGTATAGTTACATTCATTTTTTCCCACTTATGTACACATATTTGACATGATTTGTTTTTATGAAGGTTACTAGGCTAATACCTGATGCAAAGGGAACTACTTGCAATCAGAGACTTGAAAGAGTCAGTGGAACAGAACACACACATATATTGCGTGTCCCCTTCAGGACAGAGGAACATGGCATTCTCAGAAAATGGATATCAAGGTTTGATGTGTGGCCATACCTTGAGACTTTTGCCCGGGTAATGTGACAACAAAGCAATCATCCCTGCTAATAATTCCGTTGTACATAGTGAGGTCTTTCATAAATTACATCTTGCATGTTAAATTTAGAGTTGCGCGACCGATCCAACATGTCAATCATATTTATGTGCCACATGTATTGATTTTTGAGAGAAGTTATATAGAAACTTTGCACTTAAAAACAGGATGCCAAACATGAAATCACCGCTGAGCTACAGGGTCTTCCAGATTTTATAATCGGGAACTATAGTGATGGAAATCTGGTTGCATCACTATTAGCGTACCAGCTGGGAGTTACGCAAGTAAGCGCACTCTCTTTTATTGTTGAATTTCAAAATATCAAAAATGACAAATTTGTAACTTGTGTTGACATAGTGCACCATCGCTCATGCTCTTGAGAAGACAAAATACCCAGATTCTGATATATATTGGAAACAATTTGAGGAGACATATCACTTCTCGTGCCAGTTCACAGCAGATCTAATAGCCATGAATCATGCTGATTTTATCATCACAAGTACTTACCAAGAGATAGCTGGAAAGTGAGTAGTTCGTTTGGTGCTTGAAGTCCGAAAATTTTGTTCACAGTTGCTTTTGTATTTAAAAGATGGGATTGGTAGTATAGTATCAAAATTTCTTTTAGTGGTGTAAATGGTATTTTACTATTAATGCACATTCACTCCGGCTTTTCTTATTTGTGATGCGTTTTTTTCTCAGCGCAAACACAGTTGGACAATATGAGAGCCATAGTAGTTTCACTCTTCCGGGGCTATATCGTGTGGTCCATGGTATTGATGTTTTTGACACGAAGTTCAATATTGTTTCTCCTGGTGCCGATATGACCATATACTTTCCTCACACTGAGAAACAGAAAAGACTTACAGCACTTCATGGGTCCATTGAAGAAATGATATATAGCACTGAGCCAAGTGATGATCGCACGTAAGTGATTTTTTCTTTGTCACTGTCAGCTACGTAATTGCATGAATATGATTGGTATTTTAGTTATGGGTTTAGCAGATCTGTTGTGAAATTGTAAAAGGATTTTTGTATTGCTTACAATTTTGACTTAATATGCCAAACAGCATTATTTTTACTTCAGTGAACATGCGTTACTACAATTAATTTCAACTCTTTTCTGTCAGTGGCTCACTGAGTGATCGAACGAAGCCAATCCTTTTTTCAATGGCAAGGCTTGATCGGGTAAAGAACATGACTGGTCTTGTTGAGTGCTATGCCAAGAACGAAAAATTGAGGGAGCTGGTAAACTTGGTTATAGTAGCTGGTTATATTGATGTAAAGAAGTCAAGTGACAGGGAGGAGATAGCTGAAATTGAAAAGATGTATACCCTTATGGAAAAGTACAAACTAGATGGACAGTTCCGGTGGATTTCAGCACAGACAAATAGGGCACGTAATGGTGAACTGTATCGGTACATAGCTGACACAAGGGGTGCCTTCGTTCAGGTTTCTTTCTATGGGTTTAATGTACGCTCACTTTAAAAGTTAGTGTCTGGCTGCTTGACTCTGTCATTTGCAGCCTGCTTTATATGAAGCTTTTGGACTTACAGTGGTGGAGGCCATGACATGTGGCCTCCCCACACTGGCTACGTGCCATGGTGGTCCTGCTGAGATCATAGAAAATGGGATTTCAGGATTCCACATCGATCCCTATCACCCAGACCAGGTCTCTACCGTCTTGACATATTTCTTCCAAAAATGCAAGGAAGATCCTAGCTACTGGACAAAAATATCTGAAGGAGGATTGCAAAGGATTAATGCCAGGTTTGCCTGATCACTTGATAATTGTTTTCATGACATGTATGAGATTTCTCAAATGCTATCCGGCTCTGTAGGTACACTTGGAAGATATACTCTGACAGGCTATTGACATTAGCTGCAGTGTATGGGTTCTGGAAGCATGTTTCAAAACTTGAGAGGCGTGAGACCAGGCGATACCTTGAAATGTTTTACATCCTGAAGTATCGCGACCTGGTAAAGCACACACCCATGATAATGTAGTAGGAAACTAGGAATATTTTTTTTAACCAACACGAAGGCAACAATGAACTCTCATATTGTTGCGACTCATGCGCAGGCCAGATCAGTTCCACTTTCTGCTGATGAACATTAGAAGCGCATGCTGGTTTTGAAATACTCGACGGATTATTGTGCTGCAGCCAGGAGATGACTGATATGTACTATGTAGCATATGCCACTGGGTGCTGAAATTTGACTGTGGAAGCTTATGTCTGCATCTGATAACATTTGTATTAAGGGGTCTGGAGCTTATTTTGCTAAAGAATTACTATCTACAACTATGTAAGTTTCAGGGACTTGGGCTCCACACATATGGGCAATTTGTGTTAAAGAAATGTAAACATTTGCAGCCATGGATCAAAATTCATAGTTGCAACCATCTAAGAAAAACTCACTACATGAGGATAAATTCAAGTATTATCAGCAACAAACCATCCAATTCATAAGCACCACCAACATAAACTGGATGGATTTCCAAGTTATTAAACCTAGTTTCTGAAACCTCTGCTGTTCCTCCTTCCTCTGGCCTTCTCAAACTTCCTACCCTTGGACCTAACATAAGGCTTGGTGTGACTGTGAGGAACACCAGGTGCTGGACCAAAGTGCTTGACAGCTTCGCGTGAGTTCTTGGGGCCTCTTAGGAGAATCTGTAAACAATTTGCTAATGTTCAGGGTATTGTCTTCTCGGAAGACAATCACAGGAAAAACAAAAGAAATGAACCATCCACCATTCCTAAACCTAAAGGTTGCAAATATCAAGGGGCTCGTAATAATTGAAAAACAAGTTTACTAACTAGTGAAACAAATGACTCATTATGGCATCATACACAGCAATACATAACAACAGCTAATAGACAATGCTGCAGTAAAAAACAAATACACAATATTTGCTGCATTCGGGTGAATTAGTGACCATACCGTGTTCTGGCCAAGAGGAGCCCTCAACGCCAGCTGATCAAAAGTCAAGCATTCACCTCCTGCCTTCTCAATCCTAGCTCTAGCAGTCTCGGTAAACCTCAAAGCCGTCACCTTAATAGCCGGAACTTCATCAACCCTAATATCATCAGTAACCGTCCCAACCACAACCGCAATCTTGTCACCCTAAATCAACATTCAAACACAACACTCTCATAACATATCCCCACAACATAAAAACCACATTTTACAAATCCAAAAACATCCATACCTTCCCGATCATATATTTAACCAATCGCGAAAGCGACAACGGTGGCTTGTTCACCTTACTCATAAACAGCCTCTTCAAAATCACCGCATTGAATTTACTACCAGTTCTCCTCACCAGAAATCGATACAACTAATAAAATCCAAATCACCAAAAATCCGTCAATCACCAAATCATCAACAAGTAAAAAACAGAATATGATTAAAATATACCTTGACGAGAAGCTTCAGGTAGATATCATCGGACTTCGGCGCAGTCCTCTTCGTCTTCTTGCTCTTACCTCCGGCGATCAAATCGATACCCTACGTTAATTTAAATCAAAGAAACGGATTAGTGATGTGTCCAGTTAGATGAAATGTTGAAGTGGTGAAATGGAATTCGAATCGCTGCGAACCATCGCTGCTCAGGTCTGATCTGCTCAGCTTCAGGCGAATAGGGTTTCGAGGTTGATGACGGAAGTTATAACAAGTGAAAGGTCAGTTATATAGTGAGGCTTACTCCAGTTATCATGCACTGGACCACATTGGATTTGGCTAGAGAGCTTGGGCTCGGGTTTGGGCTTTGTGTAAGGCCTGTATGTACGTTGGATTTAATCTGAGTCCAACTTTTTGATGATCTGATGTATTATGGATTTAGAGGAAGGTTTAATGAAGACATGTATCTTATCTGAAGTTAGAAAGATATTATTTCAGTCGTTAGATTTAATAGATTAATGGCTGAAATGACACATGTATGAGAGAGAAATAATAAATACATAATTAATGCAATGGATAATGTTATTAATTTATTATTTCTATCTCATACACGTGTCATAATCTTAGCAATTGAATTATTAAATCTAACGACTGAAATGATGTTCTTCCGTCTTCAGATAACATAGCCGTCTCTATTGAACATTTCTCTATAAATTTATGCTTAATTAATTTCATAAATATAATTTATTATTTCAAAAGAAAATTGGTACATTAATTTTTTTCATTGCAGCATTTGATTTTTTTTGTTATGACTTGGTTTAGTCGACGACACTTCAGTAGTTTAGTTGCTTACATTTAGTTTTGTTCATTTTTGTTCAAATAAAGTCAGTTCGTGTCAACTTTCATTTGAGTACGTTCTCGAAAAATAAATTTAAATAAATATATTAAACTGATTTTATGATTTTGTTGATGGAGAGTTGAAAACTGTATTTAATCATAATTTAATTTTATGTTGACTAATTTCTATCAAATAGCAATAAATCTGAATTTGGTAAGACATCATATGTAATGTTATGGAAACTGTGGTGGGATTTTGCGCGGCAATTCCAAATGGGTTGCTGAAGCTACAACGTTCCTCTAAAACAAGGAATCATTTTCCAAAAGCTCAGCTGAAGGTTGAAGAAAATGATGGTGACGTACTGATTCATTTAGCTGTTAGTAAGGCTCATCTCCGCCATCAAGAGACTCTACGGCCAGGTTTGGAGTGAAAAGTTTTGAATTTTATGATGCCCACCAACTGTTTGATAAACTTCCTCAATGAAGTTGAACTCTGTGGTCGCGTTCAGTTGACATTGTTTGTATCTTGAATAACTTTTGCTTGTTGAGGCGCAAGTTTTATTAGGTTAACAGCAAAGATGTTTTTTTCCCAGTTCCGTTGTTCGTGGATCCATATGCAGCCTGTTTTCTCCCTTCGAATATTGAGACTGGTATAGGAAATGTGCAGCAGCATCCACATTGCCTTGCGACTAAGTTTTTTGATGATCGACTGGTTGAGACTCTGAAGAACAATGATGGGATCAATCAGGTACCATATTAGTTTTGTGTTACAGAATTACCGAGTTAATTTTTTTAATGTTGCTTGACTGTGATTTTGCAGGTTGTTTTATTGACTGATGGGATGGACACCCGGCCGTATAGGATCAGCTGGCCAGTTTCAACAGTTATATATGATGTTTCTCCAGATAACACTTACAAAGTTGCTGCTAAAAAACTTGAAGGTGCGCATTACAACATACTTCGAGACACGATGCATTGTGAATCAGTTTCCATTGTTGCTTGCCAGTTTGTTTACTTGAAACTCGTCTAAACATTGCATATGTGGAATATCTGTAGATGTTGGGGCTAAAGTATCAAAAAACTGCGTGCTCCTTCACATCCCACTGGAGTGGGGCAGTTTGCAACTTAAGCTACGTCAAAAGGGCTTCAATGGCAATCGGCCAAGCATATGGGTTCTTCAGGTGATCAGTTTCCATGATGGTTTATTCAATGAAATTGTAGCTAATTTCTTAAACTTTATGTGTTAACATTTTCAGGGACTTCCGATTACCACATTGACTCAACTCGAGGACATTTTGATGGATGTTGATAGTTTAGCTATGGAAGGGTGTCTTTTACTCGGTGAAATGCCTGCTCAGTTGGCAGAATCCGAGGTTGGTGTCTAGCTTAAAATATACTTTTCGTTGCCCAGATAATTTTGTTGAGTCTTTCCTAATAACCTTCTGATGTAATTCTTGAAGTCTCATGACAGTAAAACCTGGCTGGAAAAGATTTTGTTGAGGCATGGTTTTCGACTATTATTCACAGAGATTACAGATACCTCCAGCAATGAGTCACTGTTGCCATGTTACAAGAGCTTACTCTTTGTTGGACAGCATTTGCGACTCTCCGATGATCAGGTCAGTTTTTTTAACCTCTAAAATTTTGTTTGCAGGCAAGGATGGGTCTGTTTCTTTTCATCGTATCTGGCGTTTTCTAGCTCATTAAAATCCTGCAAGGTCTTTTAGGACTAAATTTCTGTAACATGATTATTTCGATCCATGTCCAGATGGAGCTTTGGAGGAAGGAGTTTATGCGGATAGAAGATGATGGTGATGAAGAAGGGTTCGAGGAGCTGTAGATATCAACTGTAAAATGATATCCTTTCAGGTACTCAACAAACAAACAAAATACAAAATAGTTTGAAGGATTTATTACAGACATTACGAACCAGTATCAGAGCAAGTTTTAACATAAAGATCTGCTTGTAAAGCTGGTGCAGCTGAAAGAGAGGCATGGCATTGTACTCATACTCATGTGCAGGGATAACATATCACAATGATTGTCTTTAATTTGATCATCAATTCGGTGTTGCAGGTGCCTCTGTACAAACATATAGCCAATCTTGCTGAAAGAACTCACTTTAGTCTTCCTGTTCCTTCATTTACTCTTATAAGTGGCGGAAACCATGCTGGAAATAATCTGGTCATTAAGGTTAGCATAGGCTTAGTCAACAACAAAATGTTATGCATCCCCCCCTCAATGTAGACACTAGAGAGTAATAATCAAGTGCATCTTTCTAGGAAATTATGATTCTCCCTGTTGGAGCAAACAAGTATGAAGAGGTGTTTAGTAATGCACATTATTAAAGCTTGTAGTGAACTGATTCAGTATAAACTTATGTGATCTAGACGATGAAGTGTACTTATTACAAGGTTAGTGTTAGCTAAAACTTCATGCATGAAGAAGCATGCAGAGCTCGCTTGAGCTCCATCTCTCTATTACCTTCCGAGAACCAGCTTTGAATCAGCATGGCTTGCTTACTGTAGGCTCAATACGCATGGCCATGGAGTAAAAAACTCGCGTTGGAGAAGGGGAGCACGTGCAATTAATCAACTCTCAGCCCAACACAGAGAAGATGATACTCACTACCCAGCACCCAAGTGTTGGCGTAAGTTATTCTTATCGTTGCACGTGCCCTGCTTCTCCAACGGGAGCTGTCCACTCGAGGGATCTTGCTCTGAAATCCATGCAAGACAATGTAAGTATCTAAATCCTAGCTTAGTCATAAGGCTGCTGTATGTGGATTTGTGCAGCTGCTACAAATTTGGAAGATGAGTATTTATAGAACGAATGAGGGCTTCTTGAGCTTGATGAGGTTGCGTTGGTGATGACACAGCATTGAATGTAAATAGAGAGGTTTGCAGAGACAGAGATCTGATCAGGTCAGGTTAGTGATTGCATGGAAGTGTGTTGGATTGGAGAAAATAAGTACTTCATGGCCATCATCCATTCCAAACTGTATAATGAATTCAATACAAAGTTGCATTCAACAGTTGATGGTAAAGAGAGTAAAAGGAAATCCAAGTCTCAAGTCTTTGGTTCAAATCATTGTTGGATATGCAAGATCCAAATGATGGTGATGATCTAAGAATGGGTATCGACATATGATGAGTTTTCTTGTTCATTTGTTGCACTCATCACAAGCATTGCATCTTGAACATAAAATTTTGACTAGAGATACCATTAAACTTTTACTTAGTCTTTCGGCATGACGTTGAGAGGAAGCATTCGATGGAGACTTGAATCGTTTTCTGTGACGAGGGATTAAAGGACTGACCGCTAGACTGTTACCTGTTAAGTATCATGTTAAAGCTCGAAGTATACATGTCTTGTACTCTTGTTGGATGAACATGTATAGATTCTTGAATGATGTCATACATCACAATATATAGACATAAATACTCTATAGCTTCTAATGTTTCATCTCTGCTACCTTTGAGCCTCTGTAGATCTCATTACATACGTTGACATGTATATGAAAATGGATATGTGTGGTTGGGTTGTGAAGTACACAATATTTAATATTTGCTTACATCAGTAGATATAACAGTAAATGCTTCATATGGCCACACACTCATTCATCCATTAATAGGTCTCTTGAGCTTGAGAGTTGAAACTCTACTCTCAATCATGCTCCAGCTTGAATGATTCACTGCTTGACTTTGGCCCTCAAATCACTCTGGTTATATTCATCACCTTGATGCGAGCAGCAAGAACAGCAACACAACAAAAAACACAGACATGTTTCCAACAAGTGCATACACATACATCTGTGTTTCAGCTTAAATTGCAACAATGAATGGTTGTTTCCTGAATCTGTCCGAAGCCGAAGACTTAAAGAGTAATAAACAAAGAATACCAAGGTTTCTGAGGATATATTGGCAATCCAATTCCGATGCCTAGTGCCTACAGAACATTTTAATGGTATTTGGCTACAATCTTCTTTAAAATTTGAAAAACGTGTTTTATACCTGATATATGAATGAGAATATCAAATACAACCAACTTTACCTACTAAACAATACGAATAAGAGGAAGATGTATGCAAATTAATAATCGACATTTCTGTCACTCATCAAACACCCAACTCTTAAAACTTGTTCGTCCCGAATAAGCATAAGACTCTAATCATACTTTGAATGCTTTAAAAAAATTAAAACTACTCCTAACTCACTTTCGTAGAAGTCACGAGTGCATTGAGCATATGCATCAAGCCTTTAAACCCCTATGCTATCTTAGTGAACGAGTTTAGTCTCATGAGAGTTTTCAGAAAAATAAATACTCACAAATCCCAACAACAATCATCCATTTAAAAGTTTACTTTTTTTTTTATTATCATGTAGTGTCCTAAGCAAGTCCTTTCATTTCATAACATTCAAGCACATCAAAGCATCGTTAATCATTCATCTTATGAAAAACTTTGAAAATCACTCAAATCGTGATAGTCGCAATTTTCTCATAAACATAACACTGAGAACTAATCTTTAATCGAACCAAATCTCCATTCGACATCCACTTCAAGAATTACCAAGTAAAGCACAATGTCCATAAAGAAAAAATTATCAAACCGATCACCTATGCTAGCAAGGACTAGTCCATAAGCTCAAGGTACTAACTCATTCTCAAGCATTAGATTAATCGTCATAATCCATAAGAGTAGAAGGATTCCGATATCAGAAAATAATTTTTAAAATTTCTCTCATAGACCCATCATGCCTATATACGTAAATACAAGGATCGTCCATTATTAATTTTCAATGTTTATCATACAAAAGCTTCACGAGTTGAGAAATAACAAAGCATAGTGGAAAAAGTATCTATTATCTTTATTGATGATTTTTTTAGCTGACGCTGTCACTTTCAATGGAATATATATATATACCATAATTGTTCCACATTTTTAAGTGTTCATGTTATAAGATATACATCAATTTACCCTGTTTGTAGTTGTAGTTTTTATTTCACATTTACCCATTTTCTTTAATTTTTTATTAAAAAAATTTCAAGTAATAAAATAATTGATTTTTTATATAGAAAAAATTAGGAAACATTTATAAAATAGTTTAAAACATAGAAAATTCTGCATTTATCCTATCTGTTGTTTTTATTCTACATTTACCTCCATTTACAAACTTTTTTATTAAAATCTCTATAAGAAAATAATTATTTTTATATAAAATAAGGAAATTTTTAAAAAATAGTTAAAAACATGGGAAATTTTAACTACTTTTACCGTTGCAATTTATAATTGTCTCAATAAATCATACTCCCTCTGTCCCAAAATAAAGCTTACACTTTCCTTTTTGGGTGTCCCAAAATAAAGTTTAAACTTTCCTAAAATGGAATATTACTCCCTTTACTTTTACTCTCACATGCATTCTCTCTCTTCATTTATTATTTCACTT